>JAOBRG010088439.1:0-15749 GCA_027574985.1 Umimayanthus nakama | reverse complement strand
AGCAGTAGCAGGAGGAGGAAGAGAAGAAGCAGTAGCAGGAGGAGGAAGAGAAGAAGCAGTAGTAAGAGGAGGAAAAGGAGAAGTTGTAGCAGGAGTAGGAAGAGGAGGAAGAGGTGGAGGAGGAGGAGGAAGAGGTGGAGGAGGAGGAAGAGGAGGAGGAAGAGGAGAAGTCGTAGCAGGAGGAGGAAGAGGTGAAGAAGGAGGAGGAGGAAGAAGAGGAGGAGAAGCAGTAGCAGGAGGAAGAAGAGGAGGAGGAAGAGGGGGAGAAGCGGTTGCAGGAGTAGGTAGAGGAAGAGAAGAAGCAGTAGTAAGAGGAGGAAGAGGAGAAGTCGTAGAAGGAGGAGGAAGAGGAAGAGAAGCTGCAGCAGGAGTAGGTAGAGGAGCCGGAGGAGCAATGGCAGAAGATGGACGAGGAAGAGGAGGAGAAGCAGTAGCAAGAGGAAGAAGAGCAGGCGAAGGACATGCAAGATAAGGAAGAGAAAGAAGAGTAGGAGGAGGAGAAATAGGAAGAAAAGGAGGGAGAGGAAAAGGATGAAGAGCATGAGGAAGAAATGGAAGTTAAAGTGGAAGGAAAAGGAGGAAGAGGTGTAGGAGCAGGAGAATAAGTAATAGGAGGAAAAAGAGGAACAGGAGGATGAGGAAGGGGAAGGATAGGTGGAGAAGGAAGTAGAAGTGGAGCAGGAGAAGGATAAATAGGAGTCAGAGGTGGAGGAAAGGGAGTAGGAGCAGCAGAAGGAAGAGCAGTTGGTAGAAGAGGGGGAGCAGGAGCAGTTGGAGAAACAGAAAGAGGGAGAGTGGCAGGAACTGGAGCTGGAAGAGGAGAAGGAAGATGAGGAGAAAATGAAAGAAAAATGAGAAGGAAGAAAAGAGGAAGGAACAAGAGAAGAAATGGGGGGAGGGACAGGAAGATGAGAAGGAGAAAGACGAGGAGTTGGAAGAGGAGGAAAAGGAAGAGGAAGAAGCTAAGAGGAGCAGATTATTTGGTAGAGGTTTAAATTAAGCACAAACAGCATGAATTGGTAGAAAAGGAAGTAAAAGAACCGTTTGGACTTGAACCAAATGTAGCCAAGTGAAGTCACAGCTGTAAACAGTTTCCTTGTTAACAAGGGCGACAGAGGCTAAAATAATACAAAAAAATCTAGTCACACTGCTGCACAAAAACACGAAATCGAGGCCGATTGACCTCAGATAACCAGTGAAATAATAGTAAAAAAATAAAGAATCTATAGTAGTCAGATGAAGTGTGCTATAGCATGTAGCTAGGAAGGACCAAGCAAATACTGTAATACACTAAGTAACAGCGATCTAGTAGAACAAACTTTGTTGTGAAAAACATACACACGCGATGCACGACATTATGAAATGCAGTGTTCTATGGAACTTTATACACTCGATTTGTAGATCGCTCTGAACAACTACAATTGATCCTCCGTAAAATAGCATAAAATCTCTCCATGCAGTAATAAACCAAATAACTAACCCGTCAACAAAGTAAGCAACGGATTGTGGCCGTAAGCTATAGGCTGTTGTGTCCAAGTGATCGGAGCAACTGCAAAATACCTCGCCACTATTGTTGAGAGTGGGGAGAGTGCGTGTTGAATTCTGCAAGTTGCGAGTTGCTATAGCCGAGGATTTTATCGTGTAAAATATATATTTTAAAACATCAATATAAATCGTTGTATCCGAAGTCATAAAGACGTAAACAAAAAGATATTTCAGAGCATTTAAGTCATAGTCATACTCACTTTTTTCAACTATTTTCACGGCAAGCGCGTTTTAAGTATGCGAGTTGGGCCACTGAGGGTACCAAGTACTAATGATCAAAAATTTTCGAAGATCATGAAGTTTTTAATTGTTTTCATACCCCTGTTGATCCAACAAAAGGTAATGAAATGTTCAAACAATAGAGTAAGAAGCTAAAAAATAGCGAAGAATTGTGTGTTTTTAAAAAAGCAGAAATGGTGATGTCTTGTGCGAAGAAAAAAAAGATTGATCAAAACTTGCAGCTTTGGGAATCGAACCAACGACTCTGAGTTCATGCTCACGCCATGTCCACGAGCCAATGAGAATGCAGGGCCGCGTTAACCCTGGGTTCCAAACAGTTAATCGGTTCCCTAATGAGGTAGGGGTTGGCCCAAAGGAAAAAAAACGGCAAGCGAAAATCGAGGGAAAAAAATTCGAACAGCTTCTTGCGACACAGAAAAAGGTTGACATACCACAAAAAAATCCCACCACTTATTCACAGGAAAAAAATTCAAGCAACTCAGGAACACCCCCCCCCCCCTCCTTGATACAAAGCAGTTCTAACAATCCCATAAGGTTATGTTAAAAGATGCATGTTAAAAGATTCGCATATCGCTAAAGTTGCCATACCAACTTACTGTCCTATGGTTTATCGTTCAGTAATATGTCATCTATCACTGTTCTAAATCATTTTAGGTTTAATTTTTTTGTAAGATCTTCGTGACGGTGATCCACTGACCAAAAGGGTGGCAAGTACTGCGGGCTCATTGTATCCAAGAAATGCTGTCGCCACGCTCTCTCAAACTCCAAAAGCTTTCCCTGGGCGAACACTTTCTTCACAACTTCTTCCCCATGAGATTTGTAATCACAGTTGAGTTTCTTGATACTCATTGTCGCCGCAAATTGCAACACCTCTTCCGTTATCTCTCTGTTTCCGTGATGTTCTTGAACGATTCCAAACAGCTCTTCTTTCCTCTTTTCCGGCAGCTTGTCTCCGGAGTACAAAATTGCTTTAGCAGCGGACTGCACCTTCCTCAAATCTTGGTCGACAACCAGTCTAGCTACTGCCCCATTTGCTGAAAACAACACAAACTGAAATTTATCGCTTTGATCCGTTAACATTTGGATACATCGTCTGCATCGGAAACCACAATATCTTAGTAAAAGTAAAGAAGAAACTTCAAACACAAAACAAAAGGCAGCGAAAGTTATAAGAGTTTTACGAGTGAAAGTAGCCAGCTAGCCAGAGCCTGAGACAGTCGAAAACTGACAGTTAAACAGGCGCACAACAGCACAAACACATAAACATGATGCACAAAGAAAGACGGGGAACACCACAGTTACTATCTTAGAAAGTATAGAGATAAAAAGAAACTTCTTCACACATTCCAATGACAACAGCTAATGTTTACGAAGAACACTTATGAGAGCAGTCACTGGACAACACGTTCACATCTCGGATTTTTCAGAAACATATATTTATATCAAACTTTCTCTCGCAAAAACAGGCATGGTGATTTTTCATCGCCTTATATTTTGTTCGACTGAGTGCATGACAAAGATTTAAGTGTACTGTTCATAAATTTTTTTATCGTTGTCAGGCATTTTTGAATGCAACTGTAAAAATCCGGGTACGTTTGGACCGAGCCTTAGAAAATTTAAAACACATACTCATGAATGTCAAAAACCGAGTACAACATTTCAACAAAAAATTTTAGGTGGACTGTTCTTTTAAATTTCTCGCCTGCCAAGACTCAAGCTACAACACACACCTTTGTTTCCAATAGGAGCGCCGTACTCTTCAGCCAACTTCATCCTAAACATCAGATCATGATCAGACGCCACTCTGTGGCACTCGGGACACATGACAAGGATGTCATGGGAGTGGTGATCCTTCAGACAGGTGGGGAAGTGCTGACGGTAGTCTCGCGGGACGATATTCTTGCTGAGAAAGGCCTCATTCTTCCCGCACACCACACACACGTTCTCCTTGAACGTTAGGTAGTAGTCTTCCTTCGATTTTGGCCTTCCTGCAGGCTCGAACTTCAGTTTCACTGTATAAGGTTCTTTAGCAACAAGCTCGCCTTTTTCATAGCAAGAAAAAAAAAATCATCCATTACTACAAGACATGCCCTAAATGCTATAAATGAATTTCATACATCTGATCATTAATGATTTTACGAAAGATTCTGGAGAGTGGATCTTCCCGGTAAAATGCTAAAAACTACAAGCATAATTTTTAAAGGCTAAAAGCTTTCAACTGATTACAGTAACAAACAACACATCATTTCATTATTCACAAAGTAAGAATTAAGCTTCCAATTTTTTTTGAATTCTTAGATTTTATGTCCCCGCTAGCTCTAAGATGTTTAGTAATATGATTATATCGTACACAAATAAAGGGTTTGTACCGTATCGTATTGTATTTTACAAAGTAAAAAACAACAGAAAGTAAAAAAGCAAAATAAAGTAACGAAAAAGCACAACGGAAACAAACATTTGGTATCAATATCAATTGAAACGCATACTTGCTAAGAACGTTTTCTAGGAAGGAGTCTTTGAATGCAAATTTGAATAAGTTGCATCAAGAGCGTTCTCAATTAACCTATATGTAATTTCGCTTTGGTTCGTTTAGTTCTGAAGTCCAGAAGACAATCTGGAACGTACAGCCAAACTGAAGGAAGAGACATCAGAACCAGAGATATTCCATGTTTGTCTTTCCTACTGCTTAAAATGGGACAATGCTTTCTATCTAAATGCTTACGTCTTCTAAATACAGAAACGTAAGGCACATGTAAAACAACTCATAAATGAAATTGTCTCACTAGTTGAGCGTCTATCTGGTTCACATTAATTACCGTTTAAGATATTAAGGTGTAACCCTGTGAACAAGTACCCGACAGAACGTCCAGAGACTCTAAAGCCTGGTTTCAATATGATCGATTACGATCACCGGTTTGCTGAAAATACTGCCAGCAATCGCCAGCGATTATATGGAAACATTTTTCAGCGATTTGGGGATCGTCGGCAATCCTGAGTGACCCTACACTTAAGTGATTCCAGTGATCCAGCAATCGTAAGCGTCATGTGGAAACTAGGCTTAAACCAACGGTATACGTCTCCTATATGGACACGGTGCGAAACAACTAACTACCAGGCCAGGGATTGAACCGCAAGGGATCGAACCCAGGACCTTTTTGTTGGCGGTTGGAGCTTCTTGCAACTGCACTAACCTCGCACACATTCGCTAGTTACAGTTCTCAGGTCAATTTTGGGTCGGGTGGCAGAGGTACTTACCAAGCTGGTTGTCAAGGTACCAGTCTGCCTTTTTCCGCCCCAGGGTGCAAAGCCTGGCGCCATCAGGGGCTAGCAACACGCACTGGCTATATGGTAAGCTCTTCTTCACTTGAACAGTATACCTCTGGCCTTTTTGAGATTTGACAGCATCTGTGCTGTCGATCTCTGCTGCTTTGTTTTTCTTCTGTTTTGCCTTCTTGCTCTGTGATTTTACCTTGAAACCTTGATCGATGATTCCCTGACAAAGGGAGATGGCTCGTTTGCTAAACATTGGATCACAAAGTAGATCTTCAATTTCCGTTATATATCCAAGATCTTGTTTGGAAATTATTTCTAACTTGTTTAAATCCATAGTCACAACTATGGGTTCAAAAGATCTGGAGCTGCCTATACACGATACTTGCGAGCTACTTTCGTTTTGAAGGTTTCCTGTGCACTTGCTTTTATTTTGGTGACTGGACATTTCATGCAGTTCAGCTTTCTCGACATTCCTGTCTGTTGTAGTTTCTTTGATTTCTGTTTTAACAATTTTTCGATATGCCTTAGCATATTTTGTGGGAGAAGAAGACGTCGATTGAGCTTCAATCTTTCCTGAGATGGAAGGGGATGCGCAGTCGTGCAAATTATTTTCCTCCCGTGGCTGCAATTTTGATGAAACTAACTTATCACACTGCTCTTCAGGTTCTCCATCCCCCGAAATACTGCAAATGTTCTCTGTCGAATCTTCAATTTCGTATTCCTTCGTATTTGCAGTTGCTGTAAAAATTTCAGGCACTCTAGACTTTTCCGCAGCATCTAGCGATGTTTCTGAATTTGACTCAATATATTTTGTTCCAGAAACCAAACCAGCGAACATTTCACTACTTCCAGCGTCATTCTCGTTTTTACTTCCCACCGAGCTATCACATACAGATCCAACTGAAGACACAACCTGCTTCTCTCTTTCAACTGTTCCTCGAGCTTTCTCAATGGCATCACCGGCTGCAGTGTTTCCTTTACCATTAAATGTTGAATCCTCGTAAGTGTTCTTTGTAACAACATTCTCCAAAACTACGGCTTCAGATTCAGAATTCTCATCTTCAAAGTCTTCATTGCTACCAGTGCCGACACAGGTACTCGCAGTAATCGAGTGGCTGGTTTTGACGTTATCCAGGAAACCCGAGTCCTCTCTGTCGTGTTCCCCTTCTTCATTGTCTTCACCCAGAATAGCGGGTACATATGCAATATCTTCTACTTTATGCTCTGACAGCACTTCGCCAATCTTTTGAACATCCTCCCCAGCTTTACGATGCGAACTGCAGAACGTTGCACCATCACTGTTATTAGAAGAAGGACCCCTCTCGCTCCTGAGTTCTATTTCTTTACCTTTTAGGACAACCAGTTGAAGAAAGATGTGAACAGCGACCAAAGCATCGTTTGCAGCGTATTCCATCTGTCTGGTAGTGAGTTCTTCTGCTTCCCAGTCAGAGCAGCGTATCTTCCAGTGCTTGTCCATCTTAACACCAATAATTCTCTCTGCTAGCGCCTGCAGACCCATCTTTTGAGCTCTGGTTGTTAGGAACAATACATGTGTTAACACCTGGTACTCAACAAGGTTCAATGTGAGAACAAATATGGTCAAGACAGGAAAGTTTAAAAGCGCGATAGATCTCAGTACCAACCAAATAGGTGTAATCATAGTTTCATTAGTTCAATCATATACAGTACATTGCAGCAACTCTTCTGATTGTGACTCAAAAACATTCCTTCTTTGCCTCAACAATTGCCATACCGAGAGAGCCTTCCCATTTCAGCACTCAAACCGGTTCCTTTTTCTACTAGTCTAGCTGTCAATTAATTTGTTTAATTTTCAAAATTTATTTTTATCTTGAAATTTTACCAAAATTACATATCCATTTACACTTGTCACCTGGATTAGCCAAGCTATTTGGCAACTAAAGTCAGTTGAAGATCAAAGACTTTCCTTGTCAAGACAGAAAAGGTTAAAAAAGATTTAAAGTTGACTCCTACCAAAACTTAACTTGTTCATAACTCCAAACAAGGGGTTGAATAAAAAACTAAAAAGCCTGCATACTTAAAGTATGAACCATTGCTGTATCTCCAAAAGCAAAAATAAAAATTAATAGGAGAGAAGCCTTGATTTCCACCCTAGCTAGGATGACTACATATCATCACTGCACTGGCTAAGACTAAATAAGTTTGTATTTTTGGCCATTGATTCGTATTTCGTCTACTTCTTCTTGACAAGGATATGCTTGTTGCACATTATTTGTACGATAAAGTCATTTTCCCTAGATGAAGCAACACAACTTCAGAATCATTCATTATACATTATAACAAACATCAAACGAAATTACATGATTACTCAAAAGAGCGCAAATATTGAGTTTCAGCCATCGACTTGTATTTCGTCTACTTCTTCTTGACAAGAACACGCTTGTTGCAGAGTTTCGGCCGTCAACTCATATTTTGACTCATGTTTATACAATATAACAAGCATCAAGCGTTTCATCTAGTAAATCATCTTACAAACATTTGCATCTGGTACCAGGGTACTAAACCATGCCAACAGCATTTTCCAGTTGGAGAATTGTTTAATTTCAAAAGCTACTCATCCAGGAGAAACCAACACAATCTATCAGGCTAAGTTTCTGGGGTATTTTGAAACTGTTTTTTTATGGATTAAGTATTTCTGGAATATTTGTGATAGCCAATCAATAGAAACTAATGACAGGGGGAGATAGATAGATGTGATAGGGGGAGCTGCAGACAACTAAAAAACTCATTCACTGGAAGCAGTAAGACAAACAATGTCAAAAGTTCTACTAAATAAAGTGTGTTTTAAATTTTTTTGTGAATTCTTATTTAGAAAATGTTTTCAGCATAAACCTGTAACATGTATGTTATAACCTGTGGATTAAACCCTCAGCAAAAGGAGTTTGGACAGAAGGTTGGCCACTGTTCTTAATTTGGGATAGGAAATCAAATGTTTGGTTTACAATCAAATGTAATAGAATGTTAATTATTGATTGTGTTTGCTTACAATTGGTAACCAAACAAAATTGGCCCAAACTTTCCAACAGGTACAAGAACTCAGCTTAATCCAACTCAACCATTCAATTTTTTTTTCACAATTGTTTGATGCAATCCATTAGAGTTGATTAAGTTTGGTTGAGCTGTGAGTCTGAATTCTTTTGGTTACCAGTTACCAAACATACTTGAACACAATCAATTTATTTTGTTCATTTGCCTTCAATTAACTTTGATTAAAAATGTGTTCGATTATGTTGGATTGCTTACTCTGGGTCTTGAATAATCAGGTGTAAAAAAATAAAATCAAACCAACTTTTTACTTCCTTTTTCATTTTGACCTTTATCCTCCTTCTCAGTCGCCCCTCTGCACCGAAGCACGACATGTCTCAGATCAACACATCCGCGAACAGTAATACCATAGTGATTTGTGAGCTTCTTTGCATCCTCAAGTATTCCCACTCCAAATTTTAGTATACGTCTGTCTTCCAAAACGGCCTGCAGTGACTTCGGGAGAGTTGTGATATTCATTTGAACCAACTGTATAAGAAAACATTCATTCTGCGGTGTTGCCAATTGCAAAAGAGCCACAGGGCAATTGGAAGAGCCAGGTTTGTTCACCCACTCACAGTCCATCCCTAGAAAACTGAACTCGTGTGACTTAATACTGTTAGTTTTGTGGTTAGTCATGTAGTCCCGTATTACTTTTTCACAAGTCTCGGCATCTTTCACCACGGTGACTGATGCAGTCTTTTTCTTGCCTGCTGCTGTTAGTAATTTGTTTTCCAAACCGACGAAAGATAGTGCAGTTCTCGCAAGTATATTGTCGATACTAATAAATGATAAAACCCATTGAAGAAGTGTGCTAAAACGGAGCCACAAACTGGTGAAAACACCAGAAACTGAACCGCTCTCAAGATCAAGTGAGTCAGTTTCTTGGTTGAATGTCGATTCTTCCATCTTTTAAGCTGTAAAAGAATGCTTTGGTCGTTGCGGTTAAACAATTTTATGTATCTTATAATGATATGTCTTGGTTTTCAAGATTTCACTCAGTCTAGGTGAAGAGCCTTCGTGTAATCAGAGTTAACGCTTGTGCAATCCGTCCGCCATTTTGTTTTCGCCGCGGGCAGAAGTCTGGGAACGACAAAAATGGAAGGTCTTTCCCAGACCTCTGTCAGCCTGTCACATGGTAAAACTTTTGCAGAGAATTGCAGTGCTTTTTCAGTTGCACACTTTCTGTAGTTTTTTACGTTATATACGATCGTGACTTTTTACATTTTACAATGTCTTACTGCAAAGAAGACGGTGAGTTAAACATTTGCATATTTAAAACCTTCGACAATGAGTGTTTAGTGTATTTTGTTTAATTCCTTGCAGGGAAAGACAGATTAATTTTCGTGACCGCCGAGGATCATTCCACACCAAGCTTGGTTAAACTGCCTGAAGATGACGATGACGAGGAAGAAGGGTTAATCAAAGCAAACGGGGAAATCAACTGGGATTGTCCATGTTTGCAGGGAATGGCATATGGCCCTTGTGGAGACCAGTTCAGGTCGGCTTTTTCTTGCTTCCATTACAGCGAAGCAGAGGTGAAGGGATCAGACTGTATCGATCAATTCCGTGACATGCAACAGTGCTTTGTGAAATATCCAGAGATATATGGCAAAGATGACGAGGAAGATGAAAAAGACAAGGAGCAGGAGAACACTGATAACAGCTCTGAGAACGAAACCGAAAAATCAAATGAGAAAGAAGCGGAAAAATTGAAAAGTGAGGTAAATGAAGCTGACTGTATGAACAGTGAACAAGCTAGTGCCAGTCTCAGTCGAGCAGTTATTGCGGCGCAGGTAAACGATCAAACGACACCCGACACTGTGGGAAATGAAAAGACAGACTCGCAAAAAGATACGAACGTTAATTAATGTAATCGTATTGGCTATACCGCTGTTAAGTATTTAAGGACCACACTGAACCTGTACCCACAACTTTGACTCCAAGGACCAATGAATATTTACCGGTACTGCATCAGACGATCAGTACCCCTGGCATACTTAATCAATGATGATCAGTGATCGGAAAACTAATCGATTAATCAGCTTAACCTATAAAATAACCTGATTAATATTGATCACTAAAGCTTAATTGATGATTATTTGGTAGTGATCACAATGATCATCATCAATTTACACTGTGAAAATCATCAAGTTGTTGGTGTTGCTGTATATTGTAATGCTCATTACATTTTCCCGAGAGGTTATATACTATGGGTGAAACAATCAGGCATTTGTACACAAGTTTGGAACTTTGTTAAATAAAAAAGGGAGTGTGTTCCAAAACTATCAAGTACTTTAGTTGATGGGTGTTGTTCAAACAGCATTTATTAAGCCCTTGCCCCTCCCGACCATCCTTTCCCTTAGGCCAGCAGGCTGTTTACTGTTAGCAACAATACTAATAATACTGTTGTTGAAATACATTTCAGGCTTTCCTACCTTTTAACAACTGGGCCCTGGTTCTGTCCCACTTTTGTATACCTCCCCCTTCCCCCCCAAATCCAACTCCCTCAATTCATTTGAGTATACCACACAAGAATACTACAATGGCTAGACACTGTTGTGCACAGGTCTGTGACAGCAACAACAAATACAGTGCTGTGGAAGCGAAAAACAAGCATAACATTGTAACAGCAGTGATTTTGACAGTGCAGCGATGTACACATTAGTGTGTCAGAAATGACAACTGACTGCTGATGCAACGCTGCCAGTTGCCGGCCACTACTTCCTAATATGAACATCAATGTTACAGGGCTGTCACACTAGAGTGCACAGTAATGTTGCTGCATTGTCAGTGTCAGTGACCCACACTGTTGCTGCCATCACTGTTGCAGTGCTATCAAGGCCACTGCCGTCACAGCACAGTCGAGTACAATGCTGTCACAATACTACTGCACCAGTACCACCGATGTCACACTGGTGACAGTTGTCATTACTGTGTCATTGGTGTGGAAAGTGGTGTAAATCAACTGCTGTACCACCGCTGTGGGATTTCTCCTTTTTAACCTTGTTCAAAAGTGGGTTTAGTGCTAACTTAGGGCTATCTAGAGCTTGATTACCAGTAAGGGTAACTACTTGTAGTCTATTTCAGGTAAAAATTTCAGGTCATTATTATAAGATTTTTTAAAATTGTATAAAAAAGAATTCAACTTCTGAGTTTTATCTAACCCTAGGTTTAATTTACCCCCACTTTATAAAATCCTGATCCAGACTGTTTATATAATTTCAAATCAACCGATGCTGTCTTTGGGTAATAATTGGGTTGTTATAAAGGGAAGTATAAATTTGTTACTAATAATTATTAGGGCATTTGATAATTACAGAGAGTAAAGAGATAATTATGGTAAGTGCTATTTGTTCAATTCTCGGGGCCACACACACACACTTTTTGCTGTCCCTGGTATTAATTTCCTCCCCTCACTTTGAGTCATTGTATTGTATTGTTTCAGGCAGATCCCAAGATATATTTTGCAGAAGTCTTGTTTATGTTTTCATTTGCTTAAATTGAGATAGAGTTATTTCTACTGGTAACTCAAGGAACATGTAGTTGTGATGAGTGAAGTTGGTTTCATTTTGATGTTTGGCCTTTGTCCCAGTTGTGTGTGAGAAGACATATAAGCAAAATATACTCTGAAATCCAGTGATTTTACACAACTAGTTTAAATAATAGATTATTCTGCAAATGCATGACTGTGGTTATGAGCTTTTAGATAGTGGAAGGACACTGTCAGTCACTATCATTAGCTCGTATCCAACAAGTATGAGTAGAATAACAGTTTTATTAAACACAATTAACTGGATAGTTTTATTTTCTACCAACTCAAATTTGCACTAGAATTTTCAGTTAAGAAACTGCCAGTTTTCATATTATTTTGTAGATCAAACAGAAATGTTAACCAAAATTTCTTGCCATTCGTTGCAAATAATATCAACTGTAAAAACAAAAGTTTCAACATTTAAGCACTTTCTAGAATCCTATATGGTGGGCAGTATGTCTCCTCAGTTTCTTGGCCAAGCCTTTGGTAGGTTTATTGGCAGGTTGTGGCTGAGAGGGAGAGACTGGGGCAGAGAGGTTTTCCCTTAGCACTCTCTCTTGTGATTGGACTATTTGACTGGGACTATTAGCAAATTCATTTATCTGAGGTCCAACTAAATTTAGCTGGTCAGCAGGTAAAGGTGTTGTCAATTCTTCATTATTTGATACTGGAGGTGAGTTTCGTCTACTGGGCTGCTCTAAGACTTTCTGTGTCTCCTCAAAATTCCTTGGAATAGAATCCACTATATCTAATGGGTCTACATTCTCAGACCTCTGACCTTCTAACTCAGCAGAATCAACACCAACAGTAGCATCAGTGGTCAGCTCCAGCTCAAGTGGTTTGGCTTCATCAGAATTCCAGTTCCATAGCAAACATTTGCTCAAAGGATCTCTGGAGTTCTCCAGTCCAGAAATGAGTGACAACTGTTGGATCTGTGGTTTGAGGCTTAGATTCTTGAGTGTTACAATTTTGTCACTCAGTTGCATTTCTTTCAGCCTAGCAGAATAGGGTAAATCGAATCCACACCTTTTACAAAAAGATGCTTCAGTCATCTGTGAATCTGCAGTGCATTCAAGTGCTTGAAGTGCTCTACAGCAAAGAGAACAAGCAGGATGAGCTTCTGGTAGGTCGGTAGTTCTCAGAAAAAGGTTGGTTTTGTCAGCGGCATTACATGCAATAGCAGTATCAGTGTAATGACTACAGGTAGCTTTCAGTTTCCTTTGCTGTTCCATGAACACTTCAACCCACTCTCTACACTTGTCCTTGTTAGTCTTAGTTAGCTCTGCTTGAAACCTATCAGTTCTCACGCTTGCTGTTTTGTCGACCAGTTGCCAATCAGCTGCAAGAAAATTAGGATTTATGTCGATGTTACCATCCTCTACTGGAACAGCCAAGAACTGCTGCTGAAATAAATTACCTGCAGCAGATAGCTGCAAGACTGTGAATCCTCCCCCAGTGGTCTCGGAATGGGGCACCACACCCAGACCAATAAGAGGTCTTGACAATTGATTGGTTACCTCAGGTGGGATGGGTGTCTCGCAGTGGGACAGTAGAGGCCACTCATTATATGGAGAGACCTTCAAGGGAACATGTCAACAGGCTATTAGTTTATGAAAAGAACAGACTGTCATACATAAGAAATTAAACTGAGTTACAAGCCTAGAGACTCTAAACTAAAAGTACTTTTGAAACCCTTCAAGCAAAGGAATCATTCATTCTCACTACCTTAAGAAGTTTACTTGTTTGGAAGAATAATTGGTCTAAATCTTTTTTCTATTACAACTAGTAAGTAATTTAGTAGATATTTAGGAAGTTTCATGACTTGAACTCCCAGCCATTTAAGATTTTGAAGCCAATCATCCTTCCATTGATGTTCATACTAACAAACTGGTGTGATGTAGCAATTGGGGCTACATGTATATGTACATGATTGTCGGAAGAGATAAGTATTTCATGATGCAAACAAAATCTAATGGAATTGTAAAAGGAATCCACAACAATAAGTTTTTTCACATGTATATAATACAACTTACTTAAATTACAAAAGCAACTGTGAATTGTTTTCACTAAAATATTAAATCATTTTATTTTGTGCTTCAACATCAAAGCTATTTTGCTTATATACACTGAATGGCACCTTGTCTTCATTTATTGCTGAACTGAAGTTGTGCCTGGTTTACTAAATATGCATCCATTTAAAAAAAAGCATGCCATGAATTGTACATTCTATCTGGCTGAAACACCTGTGTACATGTATAGTATACAGTCGTACAATGATACACTTTATTCGGCTTGGAAAACAGCTGCCAAAAATTCTGGGCTACATAAAACAGCCTACAAAACCTGACAATATTTTGTGACCATTTTTTTGAACCCTGTACAAAAGAAGTTGATAAGGGAGACTATTGTGTGAAAACAACAAAACAAATGTACAACATAGCCACAAACCTTCCACTGCAGACTTGTTGAGAGTGGAGGGAGAAATGCTAACTCTCCTGCCATTTTCATAGAGCTGTGGGTGTCCGTGTGTCCATAGCAATACTGGTAACAGTGGGACTCGTAATGCCTGGACCCTGATATCACAATGACAGTGTCATCACAATCTGGAAGTGAGCCACTGATAACTTCTAAAAACTGTCCAGGGTCTTGCAAATGATGACGCCACTTAAGAACTGGGTTTTGGACAAATCGATCATCAATGATGACGAGTGACTGGTCAGTGGCTACAAGGTAGTGGTGTGTATTTTCTCTGTAGCGCTGGACTGCAGATATATGCTCAAAATTACTTAACTGACTTGATGGGAGAGAAAACAATGCCTTCTCAGTTGCGAATCCAACCTTTGTAGAGACAAGATTTTGAAATATTAAAGCAATATATTTTTATACTATACAAAATATAAAATGTACTGTACAACACAACATGGTAAGTAGAATTCAAATAAAAATTGTAACTCGTGTGCAGTGGCTGTAAGTTTGAAGATTGCAGGAGGCATAACAAGGAGGCAGCATGGCTGAGCGACTAGAGTGTTGGATTTGTAATCCACAGAATCCAGGTTTGAGTCCCACCCTGACCGCTAGCTGGGTTTGTTGCTTAGAAAATCTAAGTTTTAAGCCCTCAAACACACTTGTAAGTAGCCAAATGGTTCAACTCCGGCTAGTTGGGATTCTCATCCCAATTATGTTAAATATGTTTGTTTGATTTGATTATCAATAACATGGCACTGAAAAAAACAAATAAGAAGTTGCCAGTAGAAATTGTATTCTTTGTATTTATATGTCATAATACTGAAACTCTATTGTTTTATTCGATCTACAATTGTATGCCTCCAGTTAATTAAGCACTCAATTGCTTAGTTGATTTTTATCATCACTTAACAATTAAAGTATAATTATTCTGAAATGGGAATTTCTTCCAAATTTCTGGGTGCTCTCTGGCTTTGCCAGAGCTACACGTTTTTAATGAAATAAGATACATGCACTGATCCTTTCTATCTATATAATACAGAAATTTTAAAACTTAACATTAGTTTTTCTTCTGCTCTTTTATTAGAATATTAGCAGAAGGTTTGATTGTTCTTGAAATGTGTGTGCAATATATGAACAACTATTCAATCTGCAGACAGCACTGTTTGATATACATTATTAAAATTAACATTTGAAACATTTGCCATCCTATGATTTTTAAGGTTCTTTGAATTCCTTTTTTCTACTAACACTCACAAGCTCCCTCACCTCCAATCTCGATTGTACTATATTTTAAAATAATCAATGCTGTGCCTTATAAGCAGAAATCTCTGATAGCAGGGAACAGACAATGCTACTCACTCTGAAATCTACTAAATCAGCTCCTGTTGAACTAGCCAACACAATCTGCCGTGGGTGCGCTGCAAACACAGCCTGGTGCCAAATGTCAGTCCTCTCGTAAATTGCACTAGGCTGCCATATGTTTGTAAGACCTTTTTCAACAGACCACAAATGGACACAACCAGTTTCCATGGCAACCACAGCCTCACCATATACATAGGGGCTGATTGTCAGAGATATAATTTGCTCACTACTTGCTAGAGTTTCTGCAGGTTTCACTGACAGTAGT
>JAOBRG010088328.1:0-20390 GCA_027574985.1 Umimayanthus nakama | reverse complement strand
CTTAGCTCGATTAGCTTTGCTATTTTCTAGGAAGCTTGTGCTATCCTCCTGCAATTACCCGTACCATAGTTTTATCCAACTGTAAATGTTCATCTTGGCACAGAATAAATTTGTTGTTGTTGTTGTTGTTGTTGAGTTGTCATTAATTTAAAAAATTGTACTGTGTACTCATTTAAGATGGTGTGCTATTGAGAATCTTCTTACTTCAACGATAATATGCTGTGAATCCAGGCATCGCTTTAATTTTAAGTATTATTACTGCCAGTGGAAGTAACTAAGACAAAGTTAAAATGATAGTAGAAGGCATATGTTATGTTATAGACACAAGTGTTAGTAACTCTTTGAACGCAAACACAGGAACTTGGTCAACCAAACTAAAAAACCATGAAATTACACCAACGACATTGTAATGCAAAGAAACATGAATGCCAAAACAGACACAGAGGCAGCACGGAGACAATAGCAGGCACAGGCACAGTAACAGTCTCTTGGTCAGCTACAGTACAAACAAAGATGTAGACAGACCAAATTACAAGTAAATGCACGGCAATGAGCTCTCTCTGAAGGGAGTGAACAACCTCACACATCGCGGTTAGTTAGGTGTCATGTAAGTGTACTAATGTAGCAACCTTAAGATTCTGAGCCAAGCTGAACTTCTTCCTGTCACCAGGAGCAAGAGACGAAGAGGTCCAGTTGAGGCAATCCAACTGGGCCAAGTGTCGTGAGTATTTTGACACGAGTTCTGGTGAGTTGATTACAAACTTGGAGAGAGAGACCTGACCATCTTCAAAGTCCATGAGCTCAATGGGGTCTTCCACCGCCGACACAAAGGATTCAACTGAGGTAGTCCTTCTTGCGCCATCCCTGAAACAGATTCAAACAGAACTCAGAAAGTAAAACAACATAGAGTGATACCAAGTCATAGTGTATTACAGGGTTTTCATCAGTAAGTTTCAAGAGGGGTTCAGGGACCCATTTATTCTGGACTTAGAGTCCCCAATTGGCCAAACCAACTGTGCGTGGTCCAACCAAATCAAGGGAAATACTTTGTCCCTGATGTAACTTTCTGAATTTCTACGCAAACAACACACGACATCAGTTTGTGTTTTTCGATTTCAGTCATAAAGACTCGGAGATTTTAGTCCTTTGACGTCCAAAGTGCAAAACAAGCCATATAAGCTAGTTTTAATCTTTCCATCTTTTACAATAATGGCCATGTTTGCCTTATCCAACTACGTGTAAAACACGCAATTCTTCGCGTTAGTTAATTCTAACTCTGTTAGTCACAGCTATTTCAAAACCCACTACACGTGCTTAATGCTGAGCCTACACGGTCACTCACGTGTTTATCTGTCGTTAACTACCGTCCTCATTACCCATGATCAGCTCCCACCTGGCCTTGTAGCTCAATTGTCAGAGCAAAGGCGATCTGTTCTGGAGGTACTGGGTTCAAATTTTACCACTGTCAGAGTTTTTCTCTTTCTCCGTGTGGGCCCATTTCCATTCTATAGTTATCGCTCAGAAGGTATCTGTTGTTGTCTTTATGTTTAATGTATTTATTGTATTGGTTTGACGTGTATTAGCAGTGAAAAAAGATCAGATTATTTAAATCCTACAACCGCACTTTAAGAATCAAAACCTATCTGAGTACTAATTCCTTCACTGAATTTGTATAAACTATGCAATTTTTGTGGAAACAAGATTCTTACCTTTGATTCATTCCTATCTCGTCAAGAAGACTGCCACAAGAGTAGAAAGAAGCATCACTTTCCCTAGAGAGCTGAGAGAGGCTTCTGTGTTTAGGCGGCTTGAATGATGTCTTGGAGGCCTTGTTGTTCCTCTCAAGGCTGCCCTTGGATCCCTGCAGACTGGCATTGTGCATATAACGCATACGTTCCTGAATGTTGCCCAGGCTTGAGTTGGCCCGTTGAAGGGAACTGCCATAACTATATCTGGAGGTGCGACGACTTCCGTCTGTGAAGAAGATGAAGAAACCACTTCAAACTTTCTAACAAATGAATTTTAGAACGAAAAACTGAAACAATCGATAGGAAAAAATGGAGAATGGAGAATCTTTATAAGCACGGCTTCAATACTAGCCCCATTTGTCTTGAAACAAACAGCTTTCATACAGCCAAACAGAGCTAGAAAGACAAGCAACTGAAATCTAAGTCAATAATCTTTAAGCGCCCCTTGGCATTTTCCGTACTCATTCCACATTTATGTTAATGCATACGAATCTTGTAACAGCCTAAAAATGAAGATGCCGTGCCTCATTAAGCAAGTTGGGTTTGCACATCATTGTAACAAGTGGAACCCCAATAACGCGACCCTAAAAATGTGGTCATATTATTGGGGCGGCCGTAATTTTGTACACTGAAACTTTATTTTTTCTATTTCAAAGCATAACTTAAGGCAATGCACCTTGGCAAAGTTTGAAATCATTTCAGCCGTTGCTGTTAAACCTAACAGTGCATGTAGATATCAAGCATGTACCCCTGTTATCTTCAATTCACTAGTAATTGTTGTAAGCGAGCAACCAGTTTCCGAGTGACATTTCAAAAAAAATGAATGCACTTTGATGAAAACTTTTCTAATTAAAGTTCATTCCAACAGTTTCATACTGATTTGGGAATAGACAAACGTTTTCATGCTTTCATACGAAATCAAAGACGGCCACAAAAAATAAAAGATGGCGGATTTTTAACCTTATGTGACAGGATTAATTGACTTATTACATTATTTATAAATCAGCACAGCAATTTCGTAATGATTCTTCTCTAACGCTAAAGGATTTATAAGACACGGGACCTTTAAGCCTACCGTCCCAAGTGAGAGAAACTTCCAAGGGGCTCACCCTGAATTGGGTTAAACGTTACCTTCTTCTTCACCAGCTCCGCCACCCTCAGTGAAGCTGTAAGGAGGACTGGGTCCTAAGTAACGTTGATTAGCTCTTGGTAACCTTGGTGATCCACTGGAGTCTGAGCCGTGCTTGTATCGCCTGCGTGTGAAGGCTTCTATTGAGCCGACAGGAGTGCGATCCATTACAGAGTCCACTCTTTCAAGCGAGCCGTCCCGCGAGTACATGAGGGGCCTGGAACTAACGTCCACCAGGTCGCCGTCTTCATAGAATCCATCTTGACATTAATAGTGAGGACAATGGTCAAACGACAGTGAAACAATTAAATGTTTTGATTTGAAATTTACTGGGGTCTTCGATTAAAATCATTTTCGTTTTCAAATAAAATACCTAGTGTTGCCTTTGTCCGTGTAGGTTGATTATATGGGTAGTAAAAAACAAACAAGAGGCTATAGACGTAGCCTAACTCGGGCCTTGCCATATGTTAGGTTATTATTTTAAAATCGAATGAAACAGGGTTTATGTCGATATCACTTGTCCACTTGTCCTATCGTTTATTATTTGACAGAGAAATAAGAACCAAAAGACCTGGAGTGGATTCTTGACAAATTAAAATAGCTGGTAAATATTTCGTTTTTCTGTCATGATGATATCGCTTACTTGAGATTTTGCCGATATATCATTCGATTTTGAAATGAAAAGAGGAAAAAAACTTACTTTTGAAAAAAAAAAAAGAAAAAAAAAGGAAAGTTTGAAACGCATCCACCGGGAATTGAACTCGGGTGAGCAGATTCTAAGCTACAAGAAATCTTCACTCAATAAGCACTGCCTGGAGCTGTTGACGGAGATTTTGTCAAAGCAAAGTTCCCAGTTCTGGTACTGCAATGGCTTTGTCTAATAGACCTCTGAATTATTAATAGACCCATGCGATATAGTAGTCACACCACAAGTTATCAATACAAGTGTTAAAGAGTGTTACCTTCGCTGCCAAAGCCAGTCACTCCCGTGTCATTTTCGCTTGCATCAAGCTTGCCTGGCATGAAAAACTTGGGGCCATTTGCGTTCCGCCCTTTAGAAAACAGATACGAAAAGCAAAAAAAGTAGTATAATTTTTCAGTCATAAACAGACAACTTTTGGTGTTCATTTTGTTAACAGTTCAAACCACTTCTCTATTAAACCTGAGTCTTGTAACACAAAAGAGTATTCTTCATCTTTCGGATACTGCCAGTCCCAGAGAACAACAATGACCCATTTCCTGTCTCTTCCCACTCCACTACGTATACTCTTATCTATTGGTTACAATCCCCCACCCACCCACCCACACACACACATACACACTCCTCCCTCGTCAAATGACTTCCCTTTTCCTACAAGGGATACCTCTATTACCGTTCCAAACTCAGAAACCCAAATACCGAAAATCATTTGTCCTTGAAATACAACGAGATTTTGTAGAAGTTAAACTAAATATTTACAATCAACTCTTTCAGTTTCAGCCAATTCATCAATTACCATTTTACCCTGCCAACATCAATGTAAAATACAATGATTGGTTGTGATAATATATGAACTGATGTCAACTTGCCAATATGAAGATCAAGCTTCCCTAAACCCTTTTATGCGGGAATTCACTGGAATAGGTAACAGTAATGCCACCCATTAGATATAAAATGTTCCCTGACCCTTCGCTGACCAACAGCCAGCTTGACCTGACCTTGACCTGTAGTTGCTTGAACAAATAAAAGTTATAGCAAATGATTATCTTTAGATGAAGTAAGACGACACATTCAAAACATTAATCAAAAAGAAAACTTGTTTCATCTTAAAAATAGCATTTCCTGATTTAACCCAGACTTTAAAAACAACTTCTCTGATTTCCTTGGTTAGTGGCACACCTGACGTTATGGACAGGAGAACTAAGCAAGATTCTATTTGTTTTTACCAAAGAAGCTGCATCCGCCAACACAACCACAGCATCCGTGCCTCTTGTAACTGTACCGCTCGTCTGCTTGCCAGAGAAACCAAAGCCGCTGAAAACTCTTATCATGCATTTCAAGGAAGTGTTTCTGCTGATGGTAGCGGTTTGGAAAACTTGTTGCCATAGATATGTCGGATATCACTGGCCCCAGTTGTATGGACGCAGCTTCAAGCCAAGTGACATCCTGTTCATACATGGAAGAGCGCTTGTGCACGTTGGACAGCATGTCTTCAAAGGTGTTTGGGCACGGGGTAAGCACGAACTGGCGCAGCTTCACCGTGTGGATGAACAGACTCGCCCCGGCGCTGGATTCATTATTGTGGAGGTTGCAGGTTGCCAAGCGAATTGGTGCGATCTGTTGGTGGCGGTAATTGAGTAGGTCATCAGAAACGCAGACTTCGAATCCCAATACTCGCTACCTTTGAACTTTTAAAGCACAGACTGGGACATACATAGCACGTTTTCTGATTGGCTAAAGGATGCAAAGTATGTGTTCACATCAATAATTAACGTTCTAAACCCAACATTTTGTCCACTCTGAAACTAGTGATCTGAGTTTATCGCCAAATGCTGTCAAGAAAACAGTTCTACGCTACTAATTTTAAACAACCATAATTTGGATTCTTATTAATAGTTTTTCACCATGAAGGCCTAGACTCACTGGATTTCAGAATTAAGACCACGAGATGTTTACAACTTTGAAGACAAAGTAGGAAAGGAACAATAAAAAAAATTAATAACCACCAGCAAAACTATGGGCGAAACTCGAGTCACAGAAAACTCTTTATAGTTTAGCCATTTTAAATATTTATAAAATTTCTAACATTTTACTGCATATATCCGTTTCAGTTAAACAAATTTATGTACATCAAAGGCCAAAGAAAATGCTTAAAATTTCTATTTTACGTTTCTTCTACACTTTGCTCTTACTCTACAACTTCGGAGTGCTATAAATATCACAGTCTACGGGCACTCGCAGTCGTTTTGCAAAGCTCAATGTAAATGACTGCTTATCAGGCCTGAACAACACTAATGCGTTTCTGAAAATGCATCGTTTTCACCTTGTGAAAACGGAGCAATAGATTTGCATCCACACTAGCGTTTTTGTATCGCAAGCAAGCGCGAGCAAGACATTTTCGTTACTAAAGTTTGGTATTAAAAGAAGTTAAATTTCCAAATGTTTTGTTTTTGAGTTCAACCAAGTTGTGATATTTGTGCCCTAAATATAGCTTTAAAAGGCTAAAGTTTACAATTTTGTTTGTTAATTTGGTAACTCGTTTTTGTTCAATCGTGACAATAGGGTTTCTGAAAAGCTCTGTTTTCGTGCAACCGCAGTAAAACGTTTCGATGCGTTTTCAAATGTCTTCGGATTCAGAAGCGTTTTCAATTGAAGGCCTCCGTTTTCGACCGTTGCAGTGTGGTCGCGAGGTGAAAGCGTATCGAAAATGACGCGTTTTCAAATGAAAACGCCTTAGTGAGGTTGAGGCCGCAGACATACCTCCAGGTTGCAGGCGCACCCAGATTCCACAAAGAACAAATTGACCTTCTCCATCGATACCCGTGTAAATTTGTACTTCAGGTCATCTTCAGTAAGGCACAGCTCGGTAGGCACACGATCTGTCTTCCTCTCTAGGGTCCCTTGTGGAGTGGCCACTGCGCTCTCACGTCCTTTCACACTGCTACTATCACCCCCACTTCTTGAGGTACTTAAGGGAGTGGCAGACTGTTTTTTGCTGGCCGTGCACGTGTTTTGTTGGTTTCCATGGATACAACGATGGTAGGAAGAGACTGGGTCTAGCTCATTTTCCTTGTTGAGGACGTGAAAAGCAAATGTCTGCAGCCAGGTTGCAATCGACTCCAGCTGAAATAACAATCACAACTTTAAATCAATCATAATATTGTATCTTATGGTACGCAAAAAAAGCTTTAACTAAACTGCCCCAGCAACATCACTCCACCTCAACGTTGAGATGACATCAGTTTCACATATTCGAAACAAATTGTGATCGGCGCCGGGTGTCAATCAATTAACAACCCGATCACACTCGGCCTGTTTAAGCAATTGTATGTATAACAACAACCCTTCCTCTTCCCCTCCCCCCTCAGTTCTAATCAGCCCCCAGTTTGGTCCACCAAAAACAGAACAAGTCCCCAACCTCTAGAAGCCCCCCCCCCCCTCCCCCCAACGTCCAATGATAGTATATTCCCTGTCTCAGCCGCTAAAAACAGAACAACCGTAATCTGTGAACGGGCTCAGTCGTTTCCGCGAAAATGAGCTGGGTCGCAGGCTAAAACAAGCACACAGCCTCTACCCGGCCTCTACAAAGATGCCCCCAGCCATGCATACATGATACAAATTAAACACTATTGATTATACTTACATATCGTCTAAAAGGTGATAAATTGCCTGTTACTGAAAAAGAATAGGCCTAAAAAGGCCGGAATAACTAGCTAACAGTAAACACATCTGGTGAGTACCTGCGGGAGAGTAACCTTCCCAGTCAGCATTCCAAGCTGTAGCTCCATCAGCCAGCAGTACTCGAGTGTCTCACTTCCCACAGGGAGCCCTTCACCAGAGAACATAGCATGGCCCCTCAACTGGAGGCCAGACAAGCACAGGTGGCCTCGTGATAAATGACTGTTGCATCCTCCTCGCTGTAGAAATGAAATTGAATACACTAAATTCATAAAGATTGGAGCGAGCATGGAGTCGAGGCTTTGTAGAACAGGACAAAAGAATATTTCAAATATGCTACAATGCCTCAACTCGATATTCGCTCCAGCTTTATGAATTTGGTGTATTGAAGAGTATCCATAAAGCAGACACAAAACTTTGTGTTTAATGCATCGGTTTTCTTCATTAATGGATGAATCATTGTCACAGAACAAATGAAAACATTATATTTCCAAATCTGACCTCAATCATCGATATTGAAACTTAACGAAATAATCAGCACCGATGAATTCAATTTTCGTGAACGATACAAATCAAATGGCTATGTTATTTATAGCTAGTACAAAATCTAGTAAAGCATTGGTATTAAACTTACTAGGACAGAAAAAAAACTATTTCCTTTTTTTGAATGCACAGTGCCTAGTTTTCACACTATTGATATTTGTTATTTTTATAACGCACCAGTCAGTGTTATACCCGTAGGGATTGACAAAGTATTCCTCCCGCGAGTGGAAATTTGAAAGTTTTCTATTTCTCACAGCATTTCTTTTGACTTTCTCTAAAATAACGTCAATACTATCTTGCTAACTGCCCCTTGCTATTGCAGCTAGCTTAGTACCATGATTTGCGTCTTGAATTTCTAGCATTTCTAAGAAAAGAAACTTAAAACACTGAGTACTAAATTACTACATACCTCCAGTCCATCATCGGCCAGCAGGGTCAGCGGTGTCAGATGAAGCTGGAGCCTCGTTTCCGTGTAGGTCTTGTGCATTTCAAACATCATTCTCTCAAACAGCAGCAGCGGGCAAGATGGTTCGTTCTGTCCACAGTGCTGCAAAGGCACGTGACATGTGATGCACTATTTTATATATATATAAGAACGTTTATTTTTTAGGCCAAGGTTGAAAGTTCTTTTGTAATTTCAGGATTTCAGCCTCAAATGTTCTGAAAATGTTCTAAAACATAGGAGGATTAGCTCAGTTTGAAGAAAAATTATTTCTGCGTGGGCGAGTGTGCTGAATATATGGGCTTGATCAACAAAAGTTGATAATACGAAAAAATTTAACAACTTATATAGCGCAGTTCGCCAAAGATAATCGAATGCGCTTGATACGGTATGTTTTTCTCCTGTGGGATATGGTGTTTAGCTGACGTTTCGAGCGTTAGCCCTTCTTCGGAGCATACTGAGGGGTTGTGGGGAAATCAGTGTCAAAATAATTGGTAATAAATTCAGGCGGATCGAAAAGTTAAGTTTTGCCATTGGTTGAAATTAGTAGCATCTAATTAGTCAAAAATCGATTTGAAATTGAGTGAATGAAAATCGTTCAAAGATTCCGTTGGGAGCCAAGGTCCCGAGCTTGAAAAATAGAAATGAGTCTCTGTTCTTTCTTTTTTCGAATTTCATTGTTCCCAGAGTGTAAGATTATCCCGGAAATTACCATATGTTCGATATTGGGCGTACGCTTACCTTGCTACTTTCACTCGCACAAAGCAACTGGAAGCATAGCACGCTTTATTAAGGTTACCGTTCAAGTTGAAACGGATCGAAACTTCGAAATTGAGGTTTTCGCAGAAAATAAATAAACATAAAGTGAACTTCTAGCCGAAAAAAATGTTTTGTCAATAAGTTTAATATTTTGCGAGTTATGACGAATGAAGTAAAATTGTATGACGCGCGGAGTAACTAAGGAATTAATTTTCTCGAGACAGTTTTGGCTTAAACTACGAAAATGTAAAGGATCAATGCTCCCTCATATTCTTATATTATGCTGTCAAATTTGGCAAGTTAATATAATGATAGCCAAAGATTAAAACCGTCCTGGCGAATTTTGAAATTCCGATTCAATAATATTTTATGACTCAAACAAGGCAGTTTTGCATGCTGCAAATTGGAAATTTTCTTCAAATGCCTGCAAACAACTAACGACGCATACAATTAAAATCGCCTGTACGGAATTGGAGTAAAATTTGTGCCGAATCTCACAAGCAAACTAAAAATGATTGAAATTGAAATAAATAGCCGCATTGACATCTTGAAGTAAAATAAACAGTTTGAATTATGATGCTCGCATTCATTTAAAAACCAAAGTTTTTAAACAAACTTTTTACCATTATTTAGATAATTTCATAGGCTTTATATTGATATATAGGATGCCAAAAGGTTTTGAAACCAACTCGTACACGCACAACGCTTTCCGATCTTGCACTGACGATTATTAACAGAAAAACCAATTATACCCATGATTTGTGTAGTATCTAAAACAAAAAATAGGTCTTCGCCTTTCATCACCCTCGGAGATGTGTTCTTAGCTTGCTCTTAAACTGCGGCCATTTTACAGCCTCTCGTTCTTAAGGTTATTGTTCACCTTGAGCGGTGTTATCAGTTTTTCGTATGTTACTTCGTTAATCTGCATCGGTTACCTACAAACCTGTATATCAGTGGGAAACTTATAAAATTATCTAGATGACGGTGACAATGTTATTAAAAAATTTCGTTTGTAAACGAGCGCGAGCTTCATAATTTAAACTAACCCTTTCACTTCTAGACGTCAATGCGGCTGTCGGCTTCAATTTACACCATTTGTAGTTTGTTTATCAGTTTTAGTACCATTTACGCCCTTATTCCGTCCAGGTGTTTTTTTGATTGAAACCTTTTTTAAGTTTCTGCAGGCATTTGAAGAAAATTCCCCATTTGCAGAATACAAAACTACCCCGTTTGAGTCAAAAAAATAATTGGAGCGGAATTTAAAAACTCGCAAGGACGGTTTTAATCTTCGGCTGTTATTTTATGAACGTGCAAAATTTGACGACATGAAATTAAAAATTGAGGGGGCATTGACCCTTTGCAGTTTCGTAGTTTTAGCCAAAACATGCATGTCTCGAGAAATTCACTCCTAAAGTACACAGCGTGTCATACAATTTTACTTCCGGTAAGCTTTCGTTTGTCATATCTCGCAAATAATAGACCCTTTTCACGGTTCTTGAGGCAATTGAAAACCTGATGTTAGCAATCTGTAAGCGTCAGAAATGGAAAGACAGGTAAAATTTAGTAAGCAACGGAAATTTGGGGATTTAATTATAAAAACTGTGGCACTGAGAAAGATTTAAAAACCTGGAAATTTAACAGAAAATGTATCGGAGTTTTGCGTTGGTGCCTACCCAGCCTCGACCCCGTGCAAATTCCCACACATTCGCTTTGAGGAGGCAAAACATACGAACGCCTGTTACTTACCTTTGTGAGTTGAGCCTTACAGTCGTACAGACTGACATATATGTTGGCCTCCAAGGGTCGTAGGAGGTAAGGGTTGATTAGCCCCTGGCTCTTAGTCTGCTCCCCCTCGCTGTTGCTGTTGTGCTTCTTCGATAGACTAAAGGAGCCAAACTCGTTGAATACCTGGTCGATGCCAAAATAATTCTCCTAAAAGATAATACAACTTGTTTAAGCGTTGTTCATTGACTCTGAATACATCAGGCAACATGACCATGGCACAAATTGCTGTGAAGAAAACAGTGCTACGACATATGTGTAAAGATGAAACTGGGCTGCCTACTGCTTCCAACTTGAATATTACAGACCCATACGGGAACTTTGCAAGAAGGGTGATATTTAATCACTTGAAACTGTATAACGGCGAGCGGCATACCTTATAAAAGGTGGTTACACTAGAGAGCTAAGTGTAATAGACATGACTGACATTATTGGGTAGCAGTCCCTTGAGGTACGTAAGGAGGTTGACTGTCTAATGCTCAAAATTGCTCGCGATTACGTTAATGTCAGTACAACACCCCTCAAGCCAAGTGGCCGCTCAACATGTCATACTTCAAATCTGACCTACAGACACCTCCAATCAAATACGAACTGTTACAGATCCTCTTTCTTCCCACGGACTGTACCAGAAAGGAACTCGCTACGCTTAACTTTAGGCAGTACTACCTTAATTCAATCTTTTAAAAAAAATTATATAGTATGTAGTTTCCAAAATTTATGTGTTTTACTCTCATAATCTGTAATTAGGTCCTCTCTGAAAATCACTTTTAGTGAGAGAGCAATCTAATAAAAGATTATTATTATTATTATTATTATTATTATTATTATTATTGTATCATTTAATGTATATCATATATATGTATATGATTTTAAATTAAAGTGGAAAAAATAGAGGTTTTGGTATTCAGCTAACTATAATAGCAAAAAGCTAGACTACCCAATTAGCTGAATACTTTCATTTTAATTTTTTCGTAGTTTAAAATGTTGAAAAAGGTTGTAATATTGAATGCCAACTGAATTTCTCTTGGCAGTGTTTCAACACTGTTACCCGGGGTGAATTTGTTATCTCACCTTTATTGCAGCCAAGACTTTCAGCAAGGGTCCCATCAGCTTCAGAGCTGCCGGCCCTGCTTCCAACTCCAGGGTGATCACATCCGACTCAAGCTCATATGGGTCAAACGGAAAGCGGCCATCTTTAGGCACCTCAGCACAAGGGTGCGGCAGAAGAGGATGATAAACGTACCCAAGGCTAAGCCCTAGCACAGGGACGGACATCACATCCACCCAACCAATGGAGATGCTGGTATGTCTTCTCCAGCCGCCACTGAGAGCTCCATCCGCGGCTGCTGCCGGGTTCTCATCGCAACTTTCTATTCCTTCTTCTGCGTTTGCCCCGGTTGAAGTTGTTGAATACGAGCGGAACGGAAGATTTGGACGCTTCTCGTTGCTACGGGCAAGGGCCAGAAAACTGCGACGGAGTGTGTTGGATTCTGGTATCACAGTTCTGGCAACCAGCTTCTCCACCTTGACAGATTTGAAAAACCAACTGGTTAATTTTGGGGGCTTATTAAGGTGAATATGCAGTTTGAGGAACCAAAGTTCACATTGTATGCTCCGACGACCCTTTTTCACATCATTTTTTTCACATCACTTTTTCACATTTTCAAAATTTACATTAACCCTAACCCTAACCCATCTTAACCTTTTTAAACATAGGAGCTACGTCTCAGCTGGAACGTACGTTCTGTTCCTTTTTCCCTGTCACACCCAATTTATTTTGATTACGTGAATCTGCAATTTATATGACAAAAAAATAAATGAATGAAAATAGGCTAACTTTCGAAACACTGGAAGCCGTTTAGTTCTGAATAAAACTGTTTTCCTCGGCATTGGCGAGTATGCTGTAAATGAGTTTGATCAACAAAGCCGGGTTAATGTAATTTATTTTTCACAACGGCTTTTCTTTATTCAATGATTTGCAGTACGTTAAAAACAAACATAACGGCATCACGACGTTACATTTTAATTCAGTTTATTTCTTAACAGCTGACAGCTGGCTAAATTGAGTTGTTACTGCAAGCTACTTTTCGAAAAAAAAACTAGAGAAAATGTATTAAGACATTATATTTTGGCCTTCGCTAACCGGCTACTTGTAACATTTGCCATATAATTTAAAGGTTATGGACAACCCAGACTTAAATCAATCCTTTCCATGCACCAAGCCGAAGGTTAGGAACTACAAACGATACGCAATATATAAGAGAGTTTAACTTCAAAATAACTAATGACAATATTTATAATAGACAGTTTCGAACAAATTTTACCTGTAGGAAGAACTTGATCTCTTCAATTTCCGGTAAGAACCGGAAAAATTGTAGTGCAAAAGTAAGGTCAAACAATTCCCCGCAGAATGCAAGTTCAGCTGAAAAAAAAAAGTTATAGGTCTACCGACTTCTGTATTCCCATTTTAAGGTACGTACACCTCGAGCTCTATCGCTGAGCAAGGTTGTTACAAAATATAGAGCAACAAAATCGCGTTATTCATGAACATAAACCACATGGAAATTTGCTTTAACTTAATTAGTGTTAATTCCACAATAAATAGCTTTTGTTCGCGTTATTACAATGCTTCATTATCACCCATAAAAATCGTAATATTTAAAATATGTTACCATTCCCTTGCCAGCCCGTGGTTGTGTCTATCCAGTTGTGTTGGTTTCCAAGCCAAATCATCTCGAAATCCTTCAGGACAATGTTAAACGCCCACTCATACGGGACGAACTGCAAGAGGTCGGCCCGATAATTGGAGGACCAGTCTTCGATCATATCTGTTTAACAGACGGAGAAACATGACATTGGCAAAACAAAATGTAATGATTTTTAAAACACCTACTCGTTTAATGTACTTCATCAAGGGAAGTAGTGAACAAAAAAAATCAAAAATGATCTTATGACAACTCTCAGTAGGTAGCTTTTCCAGGGCATTCAACTTTGACTCGTCTGGTCGTCTGAGACGAGTTCCTTTAGCTCTGGACAAACAATTTTGCTGAATTACTTGCCCGTATGGACGAGCAGAATTGATGCATCAGTCAATCTGAGTCTGTAACCAAGGGAAACAGCCACAGCTAAAATGGCTGCTTTGAAAGTCTTTTTAATTGGTGTATATACCTTAAACAGGTAATAGCAATACTGTGACATGATTTTTTCAAAAGTTTAAGCAAATATGTGTAAAAGTATTTTCTTTGGACAAGTGAAAATTGCTTATGGACATGTAAAACTCAGAACTTACTTGTCCCACTCCAGCCTTCGGCTGTCGTTAGACTCGCGCTTCGCGCTCGCTGTTAAAAGACGCCATCGAAGAAGCGAGACGACCTCTGGTACCCAGGGTATTCAGAGCCTACCCTGGGTGCCAGAGGTCGGACAGCGCGTGCGAGCGTCGAGCGTCTGTGAACTGAACGCGCCATCGAAGAAGCGAGACGACCTTGTAATGGCTAAAAACCTCCAACTCAGACCCCCTCCACACTACATCGTTTTTAAATGAAAACGGTACTGTTCTCTTCCGTCTTTAAAAAGATTTGCGTTCATACTTATCGTTTTCGCCCGTCCACACTTCAACGCGTATCTGTATTGAAAACGCTCTTAAAAACTTATTTCTCTTAAAATCTTTCACAATTCTTCCTCCATTACTTTCCTCGCGACAGTCTGTCCTTGTCTTGTCCGGAACCAACTAGGTTTCGGCGGGCTTCAGCCAAGTCGTTTTTATAATGCTCATTCCGAAGCCAAAATCTGGCAAGAAAAGAAGCTTTACAATACCTCATGTTGTTCTCTTCTTGAAAAATCAGTTAAATGAGCTTCCAGAAACGTCAAAAGATTAAAAATCACGGCGATGAACAAAGAAGCCCTCTCCGAAAGCGTCTGTCCGCTATCTTGTAGTGATTTACGGTTGAGAAGTCTGCAGCCAGGTGGTGTTGTTGTGTTGACGTCAACGTTTTCAGATAGTATCGTTTTCGCCGTCCACACTACGAAAACAGCGTTTCTAAACAGTACCGTTTTTAAAACGTTCTACTCTGAAGAGCACTTACCTTGGAAGAACCACTTGTGTGCAAATATGAAATACCAAGTAACTTTCGAGACAGTGACGTCACAGGACCAATGCTGTGTCTGATTCCACACCCGTGGGAAAGCCATGTGCACTGCAACCTAACAACAACAGCAATAGCATAAGCCAGTAACAAGTCATAAGACCGAGAACGTACAGTGAAGAACGTTATATTGGAGAGACTATCAGAAATTCGAAGAACATAATACAAACACGAAGAAACGCGGTTCAGAATCGGCAAGACTTATCAAAAATAACCCACCAATTCTTCCACTTGAAAAGTAAGTAGTTTGTCAAACTTTCCCAACGGAAAAACATTGAACAATCAGATTACTCTGAAGATGTGCTTCGATGGAAAGGTTTCCTTGAATTACAGTAAAAAGGTTTTCGCCTTTTTTACTCAAGTGGTAATACATAGTTTCAGTCCGACCTCTACTAAGCGGCCAACCTCAATTAAGCAGCCAAGTTTTTAAAGTCCAAAGGGTAGCCATTAATAGAAGTAGGACTATGTACTTTAATTTAAAAATAAGCATTTACACCACTGGGGAAAGTATTTTCTCGTAACGGAACTATTTGGAATTAAAGGACAATCTCTCGGCTACAAACAGTAAGATCAGATTCAGATGTCCCATAACAAGGACAACACAGATAAAACTTGGTAAAACTGAGGATACAAACAGGTGGTCTCTTTCTACTTGAGACTATTTCTCCTCCCTAAGGGCTCTTGTTTGCTCTAGTTAACGTATGCTTTACATGCAAAACCAGATGGCTACACTGATATCGATGAATAACACTAATTGGCTGGTATAAAAAGCTGTTGTTTTGGATCCCTGGCCATCATAAATAAAAAAATTCTAAGGTGGCGCTTCAAACCCAATAATAGCACCCATCGCTTACATCTGTTCTATGGAATTGGCTAAGCTGATTGCTAGACAAAGTTTGCATTGCCCCCCCCCCCAACTCCCAACCATACAAGCACACCGCCCTCCATGTCTTCTTTATGCAACAGGCAGGCAACTGAACATATACAGGCGACACCTTTCACTTACATCCAGACTGTCCGCTTCAAACAGCGACCTGTATTCCAAGCCAGTTGTGGCTTCTACCTGCTGCAGTTTTGCCACCACAGACGTTGTGTAGCCATAATCATTCACCGTCCACGGCTGATATACTCTGATGTACGACCCTGAATCAACACAGACGTGAACTGCCTTCGTCTCCTGGAATAAAAACCAAAGAAACAAGCTTGAGTTAAGGTTTCTTTTTATACGATTTGCTATGTATGTATGTGTAAAATGCATGTACTGACAAAACACCAAGAGGAAGCCTGTGAAGAAATGAAAAGGTACGAAGAAGGAGCCTACTAGAGAAGGGGATAGGAGAGAAGGGACAAAGGAACTTGAATGAAAGGAGAAAAAGAACAAACGAACAAACAAATGAATAAATGAAAAAAAGATAAATCGATGGTGGGATGGATAGCTGGCTTACTGGCTGAATGGGTGGATGGATGGATGGATGGACGGATGGGTGGATGGGTGGATGGTTGGATGGATGGATGGGTGGGTGGATGGATGGACGGATGGATGGATGGATGGATGGTTGGATAGATAGACAGTCACAAAACTAACCCTGTTCTTTGAGAAGAGAATGTCGAGGGTTGCATCACACTCGAAGTCAAACTTGATGTCTAGTCCTGTGTGTAGTCGCCTCTGGCCCGGGGCAAGTGGTTTGGTGGCTGGCATTTCTTGAAAATCCATTGGAAAGAAAAATTTCTGAAGAAAATCCCTAAAAAAGAATGCTTTAACATTAAAAAGTTTCATACAACATTGTCTCGTGCAACTGACCGTCTTGTCAGTCGCGTATTCGTTTGAATATGTACTATCTTTGACGCGTGTGTTAGTTATAAATTCAACTTTGATGAATTTGTCCAACCACAGATTTAAGTCATTAGATCACTTTTAGGTGAAGTCGTTTTTGACAGAGGCCTCGGTCAGCATATTCAGACCTCGGTCGCAGTTTTTCCCTACACGAACCTCCCAGCCGGTAAATAACATATATATCTCTGTACCCATATCCCTCGCCCCTCCCTGCAAAGTCCCTGCTCAGCCGGCCCTAAGAAATGGTGCAATAGCAGTACCTAACAAAAATGTTTGAAGTACACATGCCCTGTTACCTCTGTCTGTCCACCCACGGACCATAACTAAGTGATGTTCCCTTGACAAACGCGACATCGATTCCCCAGTGAGGGTCGGAATCGGGAATGTTCACATCATCTTCCGGACCCAACTCCGGCACAATTCCTGTAAAGGAAAAAAGACAAAGAGGAAAAACGAAAGACTTAATCAGTAACACATTTACATGTACACCCATAGTTTGCACTCCCCATGTGGCCCTCGCAAAAACACCAGTTCTCGAGAATTGAGTTCAGAAGGCAAGACAAACGCCTTAACGTTCACACACGCGAACATGGGCGGAAAAATTTCAGTTAAAAATAATGAAACAAGACAAATTGCTGGGTGCATCAAAAGGACGTACACTCTCATGTGGCTCTCACCACAACAAGGCGATTACCCAACTGTTTAGTCGAGAAGTGTGTGTGTTCCATTCAAGTCCGCCGAGATAGCATGCCAAGAAACTGGACCAACCGCTTAGCGATCCTGTCCACCGATGGTCAGTCAGGAATCCTTCTAAAAGCACTAACCCAGGGCCGTACATGTAGCTAGCTTCAGGCAGGGCAAATCGCCCCCCCCTCCCCCATAAAAAAAACTGGATCGGATGTTAATTAAGAGTAAACGTTTTCAGCACAATGCAGTGATTAACAGGGCTGAAGCCAGCATCAGGCAGCGAGGGGTAAATGGCCCCCCTAAGTGTTGGCTACCGCCCTGCTGACCCAGGATGCACTTGCAAGAGTATGGCATATAAGACATATATTTTTAGTGTTTGTTGAAACCATCGACGGCGCAGAGACAGTAACCGAAAGAAATTTTGTTCTAACTTAAGCAGAGTTCCGAATGACTTTGCACAAAGGTTACAGCAGTTGTTCCTAAGCTGAACTTGGGAAAATGTTTTATAATCTAAGCGTTCTATCCTACTTTGCTTTACCTACTGTAGTTTCTTTCACTTTTTACCCTTAGCAAATCAAGGTACGTTAGTAGAAACCAGGAGTGTACTGATTCGTTCATTCATTCATCCGTTCATTCATTCATTCATTTACTGAATTCATTCATTCATTCTTTTATATGTAACGCTTTAACCATACTAAGGCACGGTACACACAACAGAGCGTGGCTCGAGATTAAGAGTCCCTTTGTAAAATAAACTAATACGACCAACCTAAATACGTAGGTAAATTACGTTAAATGACAAAATAAAACAAAATAAACTGTAACTTATCAAACTCTTTCTAGTAAAAAAACTGCGCGTTTAACAAGGTGAGCAATCAATTGCATTTAAATGGTGGACTAAAAAGATTGTTAGTTTCGAATGTCAACTTAAGTCAACTGATTTAACTTGGCTACAACACCTTTTAACTGTAAACCAATATTTAAGAAACAAACCTGGCTCATCCTGATAATACATGATTTTACAATCAGCTGTCTGAAGGACAACAAACCCTTCACCCATGAACCGGGGTGGCCTGTAAAAAACAAACACATGTAAGCTTACATTGTACTTCTAACATCAGAAATTATCGTGCAGATAGAATTTCGATGTCCGATTCTTTTTAACATCCGAAATTTCTTCACGCAAATTTTTACGGTATAGTATAAAACTTCAATAGAACTAGTTTCTTGGGCGACATTGTCCCACAAAATTATATACAATGTCAATACATAAGCTATAGCTAGACTTCGGATAAGGGTGTGTCAAGTAAAAAAAAAGTGGTGCATTTATATAGCGCCTTTTCCATAAGAAGATGCTCAAAGGCGCTTTACAATGATCAGTTTACCCCCAGCGGACCAGAAAGAAAATTTACAAAGCGGTCCATGTATGCTGGTACTCATTGTATGCCCGGGTATTGTTCTTTTTATCCCCAGAAAGAAAAAAATGTTTCTCAAGATTATGAAAGACAACAAGAAAGATAAATACATTTTGCAGTTAGTTATCGCTTTGATCAGCCAATTTCTGGCTATGAATTCAAATGTGTTACATGTACAAGTTTTCGCGACGATGTTTCTGCAAATAACAGAAGGGTTGATTTGTATGTTTTTCGCCCGTAGGTTTTGTCATGCAGCTGACGTTTCGAGGGTTTAAAAGCTCTTCATCAGAGCAGACTGAGGGATTATCGGAGACACGTATTTGACTTGCTCGTCAATGGAATAAAACATTAAAAAAAATAGTCTTCCAATGTCAACCTTGAATTCAATCTGAAGTTTTGCTTTAGTAGGGACACAAGTTTGAAGTTCAAATGTCAAGTTTCAAGAAGTTTATTATCAGCGTGACCATCAATGTGTTTACAAAGATTCGCCAGCTGGGTATGAGAATTGGTTGGATCTTTTAAGCATTCTACAAAGTCGATGTGTTGAGGAAACCTGATGGCAAGGGTATAAGTGTGGCCCATACTCACTCGTCTCTTGGTCCATCGTATCCGGGACTCGGGGACAGCATGACCTTCACATTCTTGCCGCGGCACCTGACTACGTGAGTGAAGTGATCCGCGGCTGAGTTGGGCTGCAGAGAACAAACAACATCAAAACTCAAGCAGCTGGTTTTAGAATCATCTTTGAGAAAACAAGTTGTATTTTGACAGTGTTCTAGATAGGTCAGGTTGAAAGAAAGCTGCGCCCTTGTATTTTCTCAGGGCCTTTTCGGTTTTGTGCAACACCCTGTCGTTACATGTATCTGTTTTGGTGGCTTCTGACAATGCAAACTTTTAAGATTCAGAGAAGTTTAATTTTTTCACTTTGTACAAAGTCATGTATTTTTGTTGTTTCTGTTCACATTCGAATGAGTGCCCTTTCTCATTTTAACAGTAAATGTAGAACAATGAAACTTGAAACTTTTTCTTGAAAGCATGCCCCTGGACACCCTTGATAGCTTGCAACATACGATGCTTAATTCATAGCCGTTCACTTTCGAGGTTTCTATGCAGGCCCTACACTAAATTAGACAGGAAGCACAAGACTGACTAACCTGGGCAGTTGTGTACATTCCTGTTGCACTTTCAAAATGAATATATAAAGTTGTTTCCATGTTCTTGTTACCAAAAGCCACTTTGCCCTGCAAAACATAGGAACAGGTACAAAAACTACACTGTATGTGACTATAATTTTACACTATTTTTTACTGTTCTGATAGTAAACATTGGTTAACTAACTTTACTAGGTCACACTGTACACGTACAGATAGATTTTAAACAGGTTTAGAACATAGCTGGCAATTTTTCGCGCGCTTTTTGTATGGCGCGAGCGCGCATCTAAGCCCGGCGCACAATAGAGCTATCAGCTGAGCTAAGTGTCACTCGTGAAAGTTGGCGTAAGCAGGTTCCTCCAGTGTGCGGTGTCGTTTTC
>JAOBRG010088217.1:0-20394 GCA_027574985.1 Umimayanthus nakama | reverse complement strand
GATTTTCTCTCTCGTTCTAGCTGTTCAGAGCTTTATCACAATTTTCTTTGCAGAGCTTGCGAATAGGCTAGCTTTCTTCAATTGTAGCTAGCCACGGAAGTAGCCTTTCGGCGTTGCAATTTGCAGTAACTCCGTGTCAGGAACGGTCGCTGATTTCACGGAGTTTTCGCACAATTCTACCACTTCCAAGTTGGCCTTCTTATTCATGACCATGACGACAATGTCCCATGTCTGACTGATATCTTTTCATATTTGCACTTCCTACTCTTTTCAGCATTATCATGCTTCACTCTCGCTTTCTTTTTTCCTCGGCTGAGTCGATTCGCCGATAACCTTTCGTTTGTCACTTTAACGTCATTGCTTACTTGCTCAAGGCAATCAGTCATGCTGTGAAATTCTCTAAGAGTTTTTTTTAAAGTAAAACTGAAGCTGTTCATTTGCCCAGCTTTGAAGAGTTGTCGAATTTCCCCAACTAGCTTGTTCGCGGACTTTTTCTTTATCTGTTTTGATTTCCGTGAGAACCTGCAGATACTTTCAAAACAACATCTAGGGTTCTTTTTTTTTACATTTTCTGAAAACATTTCTGCAAACTTTTCTTTGATCAAGCTGAAAACGGCATGTTTTTACCTGATAGAAAAAATATGAGTTCAACTAGTTTTATATATACAGAACACCGAAACTTTCAAAGCCTATATTTAAAACACTAACAAAATGGAATACGCGTGACATCGACAGAGACCACACATGCAAGAGCTCGGTTGAAATGAACAAGCGTTCAGATCAAGACAGGTGCAGACAAAACCACGAAGGTCATCATGTCTGGCTTTTTGCATAAAAAAAAAAAATTGGAGCACTCCTTTTTACAATTTAAGTTTTATCCTTTAAGAAAATGATTCATTTTTTTTTGTCATTTTATATACTTTCAATAGCTCTGAAATACCACTGCCTATTTGTGAACGCTTGTCCATATTCTTCGAAAAGTTTACTACTGTTTATCAAACCGCTAGCCCGTCGGCTGATTGGCTTTATAGGACAACTAATTCTCCATGTTCACGGTTTTTTGTCTTTTGTATAAGAACGGTTAACATTGTCTCAATAAATACGAGCCGGTGTTTGTTAGTAGTCCAGTTAATAGCTGAAAAGATTGCTAGTTTTTAAAAGACGGGTCATAAAAAAAGCATGCTTGGATGGGTCTATTTTCCCGACCCGGTACATTCCATAAATAATGACCGGTCCCTTAGATAAATATACATCAAAGTTCCATGAAGGAAACTTGAAAAACAAAGAGTCTTAAGCTCGAAATTGTCCCTACTCGTTAGTTTAAATATAGCGTTGCAAGTTAATGTTATGATATAATACAGCAAAAATTTATGAAAATTAAACTTGAAAGCGAAACCAGTCTGTGTTTGCTGTCAATGCTCTTTGATAGTATTAGTTTGACAGCTGTACAGATCTACGAAAATCATAAATATTCATAACATTCTTGAATATTAATTAATATAAAGTCATGAATATTTATGAGCCACCGCTCTGGTGGAAATTTCTGGGGAGAACACTGTATAGTCATAGTAATCAGCGGCAACTGGGAATACGAAACTGGTCAATTGTAATAATTTGAGTTTTGACAAAAACTACTACTAGTTGTATATCTTTGGTAGGGGAATAAGGGTGGTCAGTGCATCATTCTGTAAGAACTAATGGTCTCAACTTGATTGGCAACAAGGGTTTTGTACGTTTACAAGTAATAAACTCAGCCATACCTCCTGTGCGAGGTGTATAGGCCAGTTCTGTGGCCAGTGCCATCACATCCTGGTGTGGGACACCTGCAGTCAAGGAGTGTACTTGTCTAGTTTTAACATGGCATGATCTACATAGTTAGAGGACACAACGAGTCCAGGGGTCCAATGACTCGCAAAACTTGTAAGATGTGGATTTCATAGGAGTGGGGGGTAGGTGGGGTGGGTGTTGCGAAGGTTCTGCCAATGCCATTCAAGGAAAGTTGAAAGGTCAAGGGCCTACTTCAGTCATGCACGTTGTAAGACTTTGTTCAGAACTTAACTGCTGTTTTGATGTTCGCTTCACAGCTTACATGTAGCAACTGTTTGAAGAATTTTAGATTTTCTTAGTTTCATTTCCATTCCAAGTGTTCAGCTTTTCCCTTTTTCTGTTCTCCAGATCTCTTTAAAAATCACTTCTGTGACAACAGCCTTAAGACTACCACTATCATTGTCATGCCAGTATTACTGTCACCACCAGAGTTGCTATCGTTATCACAATATCTAAAGCTTGTTAAATTTAATAAAAGAAAACCAGAATTTAGCAAAGTTTTAGGGTAAATTTCGATAAGTGGCAATGATTGAAACATCTGTCAACAGTACATGTATTTAGTCACAGAAATTTACGCGAGTTATTACAATCAGAATCACTTATTGACTCGTTTTCACTAGTAATTTTATTATTTACATGTACGTTCTAAACTACACTTGTCCAAAACTCTCGTACTACAAAGTAAAGAGTATTTCAAACCAACTCACTTGACTTCCTTTTCTTCATTGCTGTCACCACCTGCAGCTGCAGTGAACCAGAGAAACATCAAAGTATTAGTACATGAATGACGATACCAACTCAATGTACTTCACATCATCTCATCAAATCCTTGAGTGCAGAAGCTAAAAGTATCCAAAACAATAAACACTACACTGTATATATAAAAGACTTTTATTTAGTATTACGTCATTGCTACCCACAAACAGTTAAGAAGTAAAACTTGGGCTAGTGAGATCATCCATGGAAAGTACAACAAAAAGTTTAAAAAAATGCATCCAGATCTAGATGGTCAAGAATCAAATCCGGGAACTTCTGGTTAACAGGTCAAGGTAGATGCAAAAGTACTCGCAAACAGAAACAACGAACTAGGATTCATTACAGAGCTTGACTCAGAACCGAAAGACAGTTTTTATTCAGTTAAAGTTTCGAACATTTTTTGACCACTTACATGCAATAATTACTAACCAGAAGCACTATGAAAGCCCAACTGGTATTTAAATAATAACCGTTCCTCACCATTCTACATTCAGCTCTGGCAAAGGGCCAATGCTCAAAATGTCAGCCACACAATATCAAACAATTGGCAAAAAACGTACAACATATCATATAAACCTTCACTGATCAAAACTTAATTTCTTATGGACTCAGTAAACCTGGCAGTACACATCTTCCAACTTACCATCTTTCACTTTTTCAACTGAGAGTCTCCGTGGACAACCGTATAGACTGAAAAAGAACAATCTGCATTGAATACATGTACGTTTGAGACAGCTACTGCGCATGAGTTTAATAACATGTTCAGCTATAGGTTTGTATGCAGTTTGCGAAAGGTGGACATTTTCTTGTCTAAAGTAGTTTCAATGCCTCCAAATTCTAAACTTGCATTACTATGTACAAATGACAGGACACACATGTTAATTTCATGTATTGATAGTATATTACAAGTGAGTGACAAGGGAATGTGCATGTATTTACATACTTGTGAGCAAATTAAATGTACAGTCTTGCTGCTACACAAGTAAATATGATGAAGTGGACACACAGCATGGAAGCAGGTGTATGAAATGAACAAAAACATCAGAAAAACTACAAAATATTTTTCCCAACTGGCGTAGGTAGTTCTTCACTTCTAAACTAACAAACCCTACAACAAATTCTAGTGACAACTTTGTCTCCTGTGCTATAGGAACTCAGGCGGACAAATTAAAAAGTCTAGCTAAACTCACAACTTTGAAGATAGAAAAGGGTTATTAACCCTTTTTCACGGTTTTTTAAGGGAATTTTTGAGAGGTGTCCAGGGGACCTGTTGTTTAAGAGTCCTATAAAAGGAACCTTAAGTTGATCTAACATAGTAATGGAATGTATCTCCTATCGTACTTCTTGTTTCTTTGTTTAGGAGTCCCAAAGGAACCTAAAGCTGATCTAAAATGGTGTAGTATGTATCTCTTATCGATCTTCCGTGTCCAAGTGACACACAGTGTTTCAACCCGAGCATTCTACATTGTTTTTTGTCGTAAAATACAAAAATTTTTGTATTACCGGTAATGATATCTCTGCTTAATCTTACAGAGCCCTTGCTGCTGTTAAATTTTATAGATACAAACCTTTTTCACAAGCAGCTCAATCTGATTTAGATTAGCACACATGAACTGTTGAGAACATATTTTTTAAGAAGTGTACCATGAGCTAAGGGTAAGTACTTTCCTTCTCAAGTCAGGTTACACAATGAATACACTTCACCTTCTATGTGTTGCAAACAAGCCTGACTTGTGGCCGTTTCCATCACAGCCTGGAGTTGGACACCTTCATTGTGATAAAAGGAACAAAAAGGTTGGTTAGGTTCACAGTGGGCTGAACCACAGCTACACACTTAAGGTGCATTGTAATTATTATGAAACAGCTGAACTTCTTTCACGGGTTTGTCACACACACACACACACACACACACAAGTATTTAGGGTGTATACCCAGACCGAAAAATATTTCAAGTTCAAAGTTGCACATTTGAGTAGTTTTTAAAATGACATTCTCAAAAACTAAGAAAGGAAAAATGGATCATTTTAAAACAGAATTCAAAGTTACTCTGGTACCTTAATTACCCATTACTGATCAGATCATGTAATCAAACCAATGAGGACTTACTTTGACCCCTCACTGCCCTCCTCGCTTCTCTCTGAAAACAGAAATACAAATGAGACAAGCCAACTTCAATTATATTTTCTGTAAATAGATACAAAAATAATATTGAATTTCATCATTAGTAGAGATATTTACTGGACATTATGGTCAGTTTAATTATTCTTGCAACCAATCATCTTACTAACATTGTTGCATAGTTTGAGTAAGGAAAAGATAAGCGTCAACAAAATTTGGGGGAGAGGGTTCCAGACCGCAAGTGTTTAAGGGCCAGGGTACAGTTGTATGTACAGTAAAACTACAGCTATCAAAATGGTACTACTTGTAGAGTGTGCAATTCTAATCATACTGCAGTCATGATGCAATATGTAATTGTGACACATAAAAATATGGCAACACTAACTTGGTTTTTTTAGTTTAATAGCAAGTTTTTACAAGTATATATTTTTGAGATAAACTGCATAAAACATAAAATACCGGTATACCATTTAATATCAATTTTTTTGTGCTGCAAGAAAAAAACAATTGAAAAAGAGAACTAACAACTGAAGTGGTAAGATTTTTACCTGTACTTTGCAGCCAATCTATAATAAGTTATTTTTCCATTTGACTTAATAGTTATCTAGAGCTCAAGACTCCTTATTTAAAAATTCATTTTGCAAATAAAATTAAGTTGAAAGTCAACTTACCTCCAGACTCCAACCTTCCCTGACGCCGACCTGATCGTTGCGCATATGGACAGCCATAGACACTGAGAACACAAGACAGACTGATGATCATTATGTGGCTACACAGCAACAGCAGTCTCCATGTCAAATGTAGGATGTTGTTAAAAGTTTTAAAACAGTTCCAGAACAGAGGCCCTCGTCTTTAAACAAAAGCACTATTTTATTCAAAAAAGTATTCACCTATTCTTACTAATGGCCAAAAAAGTTAACAAGCCCCTCCCCACAAATGATGTAAAATTAATATTCAAAATAAAGTTGGAGCATGAAAATGTGTGGCTGACATTTGTGAAAACTTAGTTCTTGAAACTTTTCTCTGCCTGTACCCTACATCTAAAAAAATGACAAAAAAAAAACAGTAACAAACCTGCGATGTGAAGAAAACTTTCCATTCGCATGTCCCTTTCCATCACAGCCTGGTGTGGGGCAGCTAGTAGATAATATTTTATAGATTACACTTTGTAAGGACAAAAACTTCAACATGTAAATCAACACCTCACTACCACCACCTTTATAACATTTTTAAAATACAATTAAAAAGGGATTGGTCAGTCAATAATATAATACGGAAAGGGCAGGAGCGGTGGGGAATTCTTTTACACAGAAGAGTTTCAGGAAGTCTAGTCTTGTGGGACGCAAAATAATATAGTTTGGGGAATAAAAATGAAATTAAAACAAAACAAAAATTTAAAATTGAAATAAGTTCAATTGCATGACATATGAATTTCTGTACTAAAGTTTGTTCCAAGCATATTTTAAAATGACAAAGCATCAAGCAAAGTGCATGACTGACACTGCAACTACATGAAAGGGGTGCAAGCAGCTTGGATCCAAAGGCTATCTTAAAGCCGTGGTATTGTCAGACCAACTCAAGTAAAATGTTGACTGGAAGGAGTTCCTTGGAGGGTATCAGCCCTCCATCAAACAACTTATCATAATTATATTTTATATGCATTTAAATTTTCTTGTTTTTAAATTAATACTTGTTATCATTTATTTATTTGTTTGTTTGTTTATTTATTTATTTATTTATTTATCAATACTTATTATCAATTATTAACAATTACGGTGCATTGTTATAAAGTAATATAAGCATAACCGTAATTAAATAAAAACAGAAAAGACAAGTGGTGACAAACAAAGAAAATGCAATGCACACAATCAAAAAAGTAGGAGGAAGCCAAGAAGCCCTTCATTGACAAATTTTCTTCTTACTTCTGATTATGGGTAGTGGCTGGCAAAATTTAGTAATTAGATGAGAGATAGCATTATTTTATAGCTAAGAAAAATGTTAATAATGAGTACTCACCCAATGAGCTCTTGAATAGAAGCTATTTCACAACAAACAAAATAAAATGTTGTTATTACACATAATACCATTTAAGTCTGCGATTCTACAAGTAAAACAATTATTCCCCTCAATTCTGGTACCTAACAACAGAGATTCCCTTCAGTGTTGGTTCATACCAACAGATACAGTATTCCCCTCAGTGATGGTACCTATCAAAAGTTATTCCCCCTGTCTAGATAAATATCAACAGATATTCCCCTCAGTGGTAGTACCTAGTATCAAAAGGTATTCCCCTCTGTGTTTGTACATATCGAGAGATATTCCCCTCAGTGATGGTGCCTATCAACAAGTATTCCCCTTGGTGTCAGTACATATACACAGATACTTCCCCTATAGGTTATTGATAGTAACCAAACAAAAGCTATGTACAATTTAAAAAATTTAAGCATAATCTTGGATAACTGGGGCTCAAAGTTAGCGTTTAGCTGGTTCCAAATGCAAAATGAACTTCTACATGGTACTGTACTTTTAAACAAAATTTAGGTTTAACTTGTGGCTGAAAAAGGGTCAAATAAACCTTCTCAAACCAGTTACACAAATGTCCCTGTAGAAAATATAAAGTCTGGACTCACAAGTTTATATATTTAAAAAATGTTAAAAAGTGTTAAATAGAATTAACAGAATTAATAAAGTACTAAAATGGTAATGATTGTAATTATCCAGCACCAAAAGTATTAAAAAGCAAAACTTTACCTGCCATCCCCAGGCCACGACACTGTCTTTTTAAATCCTTGATACCAGCTGCTGGCGAATCTGCAGGGCAACAAGTATCACCCCGAATGCCACGCGACTGAAACAGAAAATGGGCAAAATATTGTAGCAGCATTCAAACTCTTCTGATCTTCTGAAATTTCACAATTTTTTCTGAGACCTTTAGCAATTTTCCAAAACCTACTTTTGCTGCTGAAACCAAATCTATTCTTAGTTTGCCAGCTTTTTTCCAACCCAGAGGACATTAACATCTTTAGGAAACATGTACATGTAACCCATAAATCTTAACTACCGGTAATCAGTTAAAAAAATACAGGTATGTAAATGTAACTTACATTCAAACTGTACAGAAACTGAATTTTGAATTTCTTTCTCTTCCCACTTGTAAAGTCAACTGACCCATGCAGTGCTTTAATTTTTTTGACTTGTAGTTCAGTCATTTTTACCAGTTTGTTCTCACCAAAATGACTGCACAGTCAGGGCTCTTAAAAGAGTTATGGCCAGTTAGTCGCCTGTATGTGTCTGACTAAATTTTTCCGACTGTATCTAAGAAATATTGACTTTTCGATAAAATTTTAAAACCAGTGGCATAAGCTTTTATCAGATTCAAAATAATAAGTATAACGGGCCATAGTCAAGAACAAAATGATGTTGAAGCTTTTATTACTCCAGAAGCGAAGATGAGCAACGACAACTTGACAACATTCATTTGACAGCAAGGAAGTTCAGATTCGAGAGCGAACAAGTTGAGTTCACCTGTAAACCTCTCAACATCCAGTTCAGTGCTGTAGTTATTGGTGGCCGCATTAACAATTTCCATAGCTGTTATGCGGTTATCGAAGTACAGGTTAAAGGAGTAACATTCGGCTTCTTCCTTTCCATCGATGTAGAGGCAGTGAAAACGCTGTCAGCAAACAATTCTTGTCAACTGGAACTTTCTAAACTGATTTTTTGCATTTTAAGCTTGAGCTATTTAGTTTCCTTCTTCAATGCAAAACACTTAAGCGACAATTTATTAACATATTCAGTTGAAATTATTGAGCTTTTTTGCACTTTTCTCAAAGTTTTAACTGACCTCATTCAAAAACTTGAGCATACTTGCACTGACGGTTTTGTAAGTTCATTCATTAATTGAAGGCAGTTTTCAACCCAATTTTGCAACTTTTTTTGAACAAAAACAAGGCTTGGTTGAAAAGGTTTACTTCTGAAAATTAAATAGTTTTAAAGATAATTTTTTTGTTGAAAGCTTTCTCAATACACTGATTTACTGATTACAATAAAAGACAAGTTCTTATTTAGAAATGGTAAGCCGTAATTTGTCTGCCATAGTATCAAAATGTAATCAAACGTTAACTCGTGAAATTAGAAAATAACTTCATTTGTATGTTGTCAAAATTTTAGCAAATTTTCCGAGTCTACTTTGACAACACATGCCTAAAACTATTTCCTTATTTCACGCGATTACAAAATATACTTATAACTATCGTTACTATTACAAATTATTACAGTTATCATAATAATAATTATAATAATTTTATTGTTATTATCAATCCGTGCTACTTTCCGTTAATTCCGCTTTCGATTTTTTTTCTAACATTGAAATTGCATATTTTCCTTATTTTTCAATTTTCTTCATATTGAAATTAGGTATTTTCCTTATTTTTTAAATTTCTCTAAAAATGAAAATCGAATTTATCTTATTATTTTCTTTTTACCACATTTCTGTTAATTATTTGCAAGTTAACTCATTTATTTACTACTTTTCTTGGCGGATCAAATCAAAAAACTTCAATTTTCGTGTTAATTGTCAAAAACAAACTAAGATTTGATGTTCTTGCCCAGCTGCCAATTCATTTACAAGTACACGAATAGACAGCATGATTGGAAATCTTTTAACTGTTCAAGTTCCAGTGCTTCTGTGGTGCGTTTTTCACTTATAAGGCACTGAACAAGAACAAAATACACACTGACAGTCAGATTGAGTCAAAGTGTCTTGTAAATGAAATACAGCAGAACATAAAATTCTTTTGGTAAAATCCGATAAGATTTAAAGCAAGTACTGTTCTTTGATCTCTGGCGTCTAGATTTACATGATCCTCAGGCCATGCTTTACTCACGATACAGAACTTCTGTCCAGAAGATAGACTGCTATATATTCTTGAATTTTATTGTGCAGCGTTCGAAAGCAATTAAGACCAGTACAAGATGCGCCGTTGATGTTGCATTAAGGGGTGGTATTTATATTTCGAGAAACAAAGAAATACTTACTTGGTGAATATAACCAAATAAAATTCAAGAACTTTGACACAAGTCTATCTTTTAGAAAAAAAAAAGTTGGCATCCCGAAAAAACATTGCCCCGAGCATCACTTGAACATTGACGCCGATATCGAAGAACAACTATAATTTTAAGTATTACCAGAAAAGCGTTATACCTTGATATCTCGACTTAATCTGTTTGTCTGTGTGTATATTGGGGTTTTTTGTTTAGTGCTTTTCAAGTTGAAAAAGCGCCAGTAAAACAAAAGGCATGAACTGTGAAAAGACTTTCAATGATTTTGTCTAGCCGTGTACTAGCAAATGAATTGGCAGCCGGGCAAGAACAGCACATCGTAAATTGTTTTGACAGTTAACAAGAAAAATGCAGGTTTTTAATTTGATTCGTCAAGAAAAATAATAAATAGAGGAGTTAATTTGCAAATAAGTAACAAAAAAATCGTAAAAAGTAAGTAATTAGATAAATTCGGTTTTCATTTTTAGAGAAAATTAAAAAATAAGGAAAATACCTAATTTCAATATGAGGAAAAATTAAAAAATAAGGAAAATATGCAATTTCAATGTTAGAAAAAAATCGAAAGCGGAATTAACGGAAAGTGGCATGGATTATTATCATTAATCTTATTTGTTTAACTGAATTATTTAAAAAATAAATTTTCATGAAGATGATTTTGAAAACTTTCAAAATACACTCTACAAAAAAAGTAATGTTAGACAGGTATTTTTCTCTTTCTGGTTACAGCAAATAATAACTGACATTATCCATCAAAGACATCTATACTATACACAGTAGCAAAAAAAAATTTCTCACCTTCCGTGACTGTCTGGCAGTGCTAGGACTGTTCCTGTCAAAGCATTCTTCACTACAGAAAAGTTTCCCTTCCTTTACAAGTTCCTCATTTTCAATCTCTTCTCCACAAACTTCACAAGAAAACTCCTGTATCTTTAAACTTATTTCATCTTGGTTTTTGTTGTTTTGATCAGCGGTGACTATAAGCTCACTGTGTGTGCAAGCCTTAGGTGACAGCTCACAGTTTGATGTCTCATCGGCAAGCTTGGCTACTTTTGGTGAGAGCTCCTGTGACATATACATGTAAAGCACAGAATTCATTTTACAATGTAAATTTGTTAGTGTAACTGTCCTGAATACTAAATTACATACTTCTGCCAACCTTGAGCAACCTAGGATACTTGAGTGATTTATCTGATAACAATTGTTAATGGGTTTCAACAGTTTTAAAGGTGATTGTGTCTTTACATAACATATTCTCACTGCCTTTGCCAAACAACTCCAATAAAATTTAACACAATTATTTTTGGTAAAATATAAGTACTCTCAAATTTTGAGTTAGAAATCTTGCAAAGTACAGCAAGGGCTATTCCAAAAAATGATAGTTCATTTTTGCTGAAAACCTGAAAAAATTAATGCTACCTTTTTACCAAAATTAATTGTATTAAAGTTAATTGTTACTGAGAACAATAAGAACTGTTCATTAAAATATTGAAAAATCTAGTTTGAAGTTCAAAAACCGAAGTTGAGAACTTCAATATTATTTACAGTTACCTTTTAAAATTGTAATAGTTAAATGCAACAAGAAAGGGAAGAAATACATTCTCAGCTTTCACATCAATTTTTTTCTGCTCAACCTCTTGAAAATTATCTAAGTAGATATACATGGTTCCAGTAACTTTTAGTAGATAAAATAATACTTACACCTTTTTAAAGAGCAGTGACTCTTATAAATTTTAAAACCAACAGAAAAGCCCCTTAAACCAAAATCACACATTATTATAAATTATTATCATTATTATTATTATTATTACTATTATTATTATTATTGTCGTTGTTATTAAATTATTATTAGCAAGCATGAGCCATTGAAATGGGAATTAGGCTAGTTTTATCGTTGGTTAGTGTAAGGCAGATGAAACTAGCTCTAATGAGAGGAAATGGGAAAGGAAAGAAAAAAGGGGGAGGAATGGAAAGAGGTTTGAAATGGAAAATGAGGCTAATTTTTATTGTTGGTTACTTAGTGTAAAGCAGATGAAATTGGCTGTAATGGTAGTAAAGTAGAGTTCAAATATGAAATTAAATCCACGGCTATTTTAACAGGATTACAACAAGCAATGCCAGTTTTTACAGCTTCAATTAAGAGGGTAATGTCAACTCAAAACAAGTTTTTTTTTCTGTTTTTATAAGTGTTTCATAAACAAGAACATGATTTTTATTTTAAAAGTACAAACCTTAAAACAGTTTGTTTACAAACCAGCAGTTAATATAAATCATGGCATTTCTTAAGTTTAGTTTTCTCTACAATATATGTAATCCATTAAATACTGTTAGAACAAAAAGAATCATACAAAAACAGAGATGGATTAAACCATATCTGTCTGCCTTGTTCAAAAGTTGGTTAAATTTAACTCAGCAAGTGTCTAACAAGGCCAACGGTTTTTGTCTCTGGCTATGGAACTAGTGTTCTAAAGCAGATGAGAGTCTGCGACTCAACCTGGATACTATACTAGTTAAAATAACTAATCCATCAAGGGTTAGCTCTTGCCAGAAGCTGATACCCATTTAATATGGAGCTGAGTCAACTGAGGCAAGTTGAAGAAAGTTTTGTGGTTAAGCACACTTGCAACACAGTGGGTTTAGAGTTATGACCTGGGTGTGATCTAGAGTCTGGCACACTATCCACTCCACTACTGTATCAGACTAGACAAACCTCAGAGAACATTCCTAGACCTTTTATACTGTATATGTAGCCTATTATGAATCACTCTTAAGAAACCCAGTTGCATGAACTGGAAGTAACAACCCAAGTGAGCATGCCAGGAAGTGAACCCAATTATTCAAGAAAGTCTGAAACTTTGTGTCACAAACCAAACTTCAAACAGGCTACTGTAACAGTGACAAAGGCACTGAGTTTACTGTATGTAGTGCATTTATAGAAATCAAACAAACAAAAAACTGTTTCAGAATCTGAAACTTACACTTTTAACCAGCTAACAGCTCAAAACATCTTAAATGTGAAAGCAATTGGTGTTTTAGAGAGTACACAAGTGAAAGAAAAGAGCATGTCTGTTTTTTGAAAATTGGGTTTAAACATTGAATGGGAAAAGATGATCTAGGCTTTTGATTTGTTCAACTTATTAGGGTAATGCATTACAAATTATGAACCCTGTTGTGATAAAGTCAAACACTTGCAAATATTTAAAATGTTTATTAACAAATTCTAGTATAATGCTCACTTTTTACAGCTGCATGCAATATTAAAAACAACAGTCAAAACATAACTACATTGGGCAAATAATATCATGAACTGTCAGCCAGTTCCAAATGAAGATAACTGGTTGTCAGAAATTGTATATCACAATCACCAATTCAATCTTGTAGCCAGTTACTCAAAGAAGGGCATAATTTTCAAAAGAATCCACTTTGTGAAGCAGACCATGAACTTCTAGATTACATCTTCTGTTTTGATTTTGTTTCAGTGTTCTAGTTTGCTTGAAAATATGTAACCAACAGATATATTTTAAGCCTTGCTTTTTCAATAATTTCAACCATCTTACATTTGGGGAAATTGTTATAAATGTATTTGACTAAACAAATACAGAACCACTACCCTGCTATGATTAAGACTATCAATTATCTGGGCTGAAAATGCAATACCACTTTGTGCTCACCAAAGTTACCAAAGAAGCTTAAAAAGTTTAAAGTTAGTGCTGTTCCCCTGCTAGAATACAACTCAAAATTGTCATTTAACATATCATTTCAATGACCTTGTTACAGAAGAAAGAAACAAGCTCACAGAAAAAAGGAGTGAAGTTTCTTGCCTTGAGTCAATTGTTATTCAAATTTCTCAATGTAAAAGATCACCTGCAAACTGCAGTATTGATTCTCCAAACTCCAGATAAAAACTATCTGACAAGTTTTACATCTTTTTGAGCTGTTTTAACAACTCTACCTAAAAGTCTCAGAAAATCCGAAACATGAGAAACGGCACATTAGTTGTTACTTTGCAGTACTTTGAAGCAGCTAGTGGCTTGATAATTAAAATTCTATATATTCACAATATATTTGAACACTTCTAAGCTTCAAAAAATATTTATTCTTTAGCAAATATTACAATTGCTGTTTGCAACTATACACATTAGTTGAGACCTGAGAAGCTGCAAAACTTTTGAAAGATTCAAGAACTGTCTAACAAAGCACCAAAGTAACTCGAATTAAACTTACAACAAATTCGTGCAAATTAAACGAGTTTTAAAACTTTTATTTATACTTAAGATGGGAGGGATTATATCTTCAACAAGCCATCTGTGAATTACAATGAAGACAACACTTTACCATTTAAAAATATGTCCAAATGAGAAATACACACAACTACAACTAAATATTATATGTGAAATAATTTGTTACTTTATCGCAAAATTTCGTTTGATCTTTCAATAGTATTTCAAAATATATACATTTCAATTACAACATTCGGATGAACGCGCAAAAACAGATATTTTATCGTTTACGAACACACAGAAGAAGCTCGACTCATCCAGACTTTTTCTAATCACTAAACTAAACTCCCTCGCATCATTACTATGATTCCAGTCAGCTGAAGTTTCCCGACAGGGAGTTCTCCTCGAACCGAACAATTTGAGTCAAATTTTAATGGACTTGTTTCGCCTCGAGGGAGCCCAGAAATTTGCATATCGATGAATACATCCTCTGAGAAACTTTGAAGAACACAACGCAAAAAAAATACTGAAATTAACTAAAACGAACAGGGTGATCTTCGGTCAAGATGTTTCATTTTGGCATTAAAAGACAACTGTGTTATTTATTAACTTCCTTCGTATGAGAAACAACTTTTTGTTAGTTTTCAGGCTTCGAATGAATGAATTGAATGTTAGCAAAATTTATGCAAATCAGTTGGTCTTCTGCGGAAAAAAAGTTTCAAAATCTTTTTTCTTGCCAAAACATTTCACAACAGAAATAAATAACCCGACTGCCACAAAAGTAAAATAAGTGCAGATGTTCTATGTAGATTGACGAAAAAAAGTTTTTAAAATCTTGCTTGAAGACACGTTTGAAAAAGATTTCTAACAAACAGACATTCGCAAACACGTTCTTTCGAGCTCAAGTTCAGATGAGATATCAAATTGCGACTTCATGTGGAGTTTGCTCCAGATCACCGAAACAAAGAACGATCTCTAAACTCCCAACACAACTTTCACCAACTAGAATTTAGAAAGAAACAAAGATCTTCAAAAGTTTAGCTACTTACAATTTCGTCGTTGTCTGCCTCCCTCTTGTAGCTTGGCCGAAGTATTTGCTGCGGATCTTGTAGCCCCACAGACACTGTCGAAAGTTCCATGATAACTACAAATGTATTGCCCTTTTGGCAGTTTCTTTGGGCTTTTGCGAAACAAGCTGCTCTCTCTTGTCAGTTCTCTAAACCTGCGCACGGAAACAACTCAAACTGATTAAAATTCAACAGAAAGCAAAAAGCGAAGAATATTTTAAATACGGCCCTCAAAAGATTAAATTTACCAGTTGGAACATGTAATATTGAAATGATATCCCCCGAGTACGCGAGTGAACAATTTGTCAACCCCCACCGCTTGCAGACAATAAAGTACCTAGAACATGATCAAAAAATAAATTTCTCAATTTTACTTTAAAGAATAAACATCTGAAGGCCTACCAAAAATTCAAATACTTTTGCTGAACGGGTAAAGTGCTTGTAAAGCGTTTCAAATCTGGCAACATATGTGATATGTTAAGTCTAACAAATTACCTTCAACTGATTGCAACTTGTGATAAATAATTCTTTCAAAGCGCGTTCTTTCGAGCAGAACTTTTCAACATCGCATTCAGCTGAAACTATTACTATGACTCGCCAACAACGGCCAACATTTACATGGATTTTACAGCTATTTAAATATATCATTAGAAAGCCAGCATAAATTTAAAACTGCTTGAACTCGTCAAAGAAGGAAAACAACCGACTGGATTTCAGTAAGCTGCTAAACTTGGGCAAACTGGAATTTTCCCTGGCCTAATCTGTCAGAAAATGGCACAGATTCACTAAAACTGAACGGAAAATCTTCCAAACTTCACTTCTCGGTGCCTTCGCCTTAGAATGCCATAAATTTGCATAAGTGAGAACTTCTGTCAGCAAGATTGAAGTCAACTCGCCGCTCCGAAGTAAATAAATCGAAATCAACTGAATGACAACCATAAAGTCTCACCAACAACTTGCACACGGCTATCCTACTTATCTTTCCTGCACTTCTGAGGGAAGTTACAAAGAAGTAAGAAATTTCTAAGCTTCTTTCACCTTCCCTCGATCAAATTTCCGAGCTGATACTTTGAAAAATAATTCTCAACAAAGGGGAAACTTTAGGTGACCTACCCAGAAAGCAAAGCGCGCACCCCTCTGGTATTTATAAATGATTAATCTCCAATTTGAAATAAAATATGAAACAAATCCAAGAACACGCTTTTTTACTTTCGAAAGTATAGAAATCAATCTATTTATCGAGTTCAGGTTTCATTTTCTTCTTTCACCTACTCCACGGTTTGAGATGGGAGAACAGGCAAAGATCGGGAATAATAAAACTTGGTGTGTTGTTTTGAATAACAAATCACTTGACACTTGTTCTCGAGAAGTCGAAAAGAAATTTAATTTTTACAATAATTCAACAAACATTGGGTCAAGATAGTAAAAAGAAGGAGACAGAAACGTCAAACTTGAGCAACTAGAACACAAACCATTCCTAGAGATGTAATGAGACAAACACGAGTTTTTTCAAGCGGAACGGAAACACTGCTGTTCAATTCTCTCCCAATCCGTAGGCTGTAGCTAAGTACCTGAAACTTCGCGTGAATATGTTTGTCTGGGCGATTGCACCAGCTTTAAACATGTCAAAACAAAAACTTTAATCCTTTCAGTGTGTGGGGGAAAAATGACAGACTTGCCAAAATCGAAAGTTGGCGAAGAACTACAGCAGTGCTGCGCGGCAAAATTCGATTGTTTGAAGAGTGATAGGCATTTCAATGAACAATACTGATTATACACAAAACTTTGCGTAGTTTGTCGAAGACAAAACATGTCTTCGATTTGATAAGCTATGAAAAAAGCACTATGAAGCAAACCAATGATGTTTTTAGCAGTTAAGACTTAAAAATAATTCAAACAATGACTTGTTTTGTGATGCCTTTTACCCCATAGATTTGCATCCGCGGTATACACATCAAAAAGGAAAACGCACTCCTAACTACAATCATTCCACAAATGTTCACCGCATTTCGCTATTAAACTCAATGTTCAACAAACTCTTAGCTACATCCGATTAGAAGCTTGCGGGCAATTCGATTATGGATCATCCAATCAAAACAACTTCTCACTTAAATGAGTAAGTTATGTTAGTCAAATTAAATAGCAAAGTCCGTTTTACATTAATCTGGCAAGCTAATTCTGGTTGGTTCACGCTGCGAGTTGCATTACTATTCAAAACTGACCAGGTTACACAACTGTGCGGTAAAGCCATAAAAGTGCAGTTAACCGACTGAGTCAATTTTCTATTTTATGCGTGAAACAACAGGTGAAAGAGTTTAGGAAAACGATATACCACTTATCACGCTGAATTATCATAAAATACGCTTTACTGATACAAACTCGGAGGCGACGCGCGATCATTTTCCAACATACTCAAAAACGATCGGCGCCAATTTAACTAACTAGGTTTTTCATTTAAACAGACTTTAAATAATACGGACGCAGCCACAAACATGTGTCTAATGGGGCTCACTATTCTCGCGACTGAAGCAGTGAATATAGTTCGCAAAACGACTCAGAGAAGTGCTTAAAGTATTCAAATGCTTTTAAGAATTTCAAGTCTCAGCTGCCACACATCTCTTAAGAAATAGTCTATTTCATTTCCTGATGTGCGTCGAGAGAGTACTTGACGCTTGTATCGAAAGGGAAAAATCAAGAACCAATCTATATAAAGGACAAACTCCTATAGCTTAGTATGCGCCCTGATTTAAACGTAAAGATTAAAGTACACACAATACATTCACAAATACATTTTAAGAAGCTATGAAAAGTTTTTTCTTTTTATCCGAGAATCGTTGAAACAAAAAACAAACGAAACGAACGGCGAACAAGCGAACATAAAGCCAGAGAAACTACAGATGTACACGCTTTTTTCTTTATAAGAACAAACTTTATAGAACACCCAGGCTGAGATTTGGCTAAAATTTTAAGCAAATGTATGGGAAAAATTAAGAACCCCAGGCGCAGCCAAAATATAAAAAAATTAGCGTGTATGTGCTTGTAATCTCGGCCCAAAAAATGAAAGGCAAAACTTGTTCACCAGCTATTTCAATGTTAGTCGTATTGCTTTTTATCTGTCCATGAAGATGTTTGACGGAAAAATGCCACATGCACACTCCTAGAAACTTTATGAACTCTGCTACATAAAAAATTATAGATACTTGACACATAAGAACCAGTAACTTTCGGCTCAGCCTGGGCTGTTCGTAAATTTTTGGCAATTTCAGCCTCAAATTGTTCTTAAATTGTTCACATTTTCTGGTAATTCCACCCGGAACAATAAAATGACGCTAAGAAATACATGTTTGCTATTATTTCATCCTGCTGTACTGCTGCGAAAAAGTTTGACACTGTCTATACGTTGTCCGCGAACGTCACGAGCTTGTTCATCACTCCTCCAGTGCTCGATGACCCAGCTTATGGTAACATATCTTTAATACACGTACATCTCATTCTGTGTACAAGAACTAAAAAAGCTTTCTTAAATTTTTCTGATCAAAATTTCAGCCTGGTGATTGTTCTTAGCTTGTTCTTAATTTTTGGGCCAATGTCAGCCTGAGTGTTCTTAATTATAAAGTTTGTTCTTATAAAAAAAAAAGCGTGTAGTCTTCAAAAGCAAAAGCCTCGTTTCCTTCACAGCGAGGCCCATTATGTCATCTACAAGTGAACTGGGGTAATGGCCGAAAAAGACTGGAGAGAGTGGGCGTACTGTCGAAAGTTTGAAAGAACAAATTTAGAAGAGCAATAGTTCTGTCCTTCTCTGCTAAGCCACCAGTTTGAGTTACAAGGCGTTGTCAGGCACCACGGAGAAGAATGTCGATACTTTGGAGAATTTGTTTTTTGCAATTTCTTCATCAATTGCGCAGGACACAGTCAAGAAAAAATGTTTACTGAGTACTCGCTGTTCAAATAGCACAAATTTTGCCATTGTTGTTGTGCATTGTTTCGTTTTTCAAGAGAAACTTGATGATTTTTCGGTTGTTTGAATATGTTGCGTTACTGCTCGAATAATTCTTAATTTGTTGGAGTGATTTCTCGACATGACCGACCCGATCGACCCGATCGAGGTATTCCCAGGGATACAGGTTTAATATAGACGTTCAAAATTGTGGTAATGTGTAAAGTATCCTAAAATGAGGTGGAGGTGGGGTTATTAGTAGATCAAAGCTAGTAATTTTTGTGTGCATTGCTCAGGGTTGTGTATTATTGCGCTATTCTCGCCCCAAGACAAACTCTTTGAACAAATTTCTTTCTTACTTTACGAAAACTTTACTTCAACACAAGGTTGCCAGTTAAAAAAATTTACCATTTTACCCTCTTAAAACGTCACAAAATCTACTAATTTGTCGAACCGGTTGCCAAGGGAAAAAAATCAGCGTAACAGCAGTTCGGAGTGTCAGTCGCCCCGGTTTGCAATTTTTTTTTATGTAAGATCGTCTAATTTTTGAGCTGAGGTTAAATGTTCTTACATTTATCGAGGATTCATCCTCGAATGTTCTCAAAACGTTCTTAAACATATTTGTTAATATCGGGTGAAAGTTTGTTGTTTCCGTTCGCACAAACCAACCATAAGCATATGTACGCTTTGTTACTAAACTTGCCGCAGCCCTGGCCCCGAATAAAAAAAGGATAAAAACAAAGTTGTACATGTACAATACTACAGACAATGTTGCACAGACAAACATCAACCGAGAAACACACTATTATGATTCTGTGCAATATCCAAATTTGATCGTCTCTTTTCCTCAACCTCGGTTATGTCTTTAGCATGCTCTTAAATTATGGCCATTTTTAGCCTCAAATTCACACAAAAAGGTTCTAAAAAAAGAGTGCATGAATGCAGTACACGTCACGAGACGCCGAGCGTGATTCCAATTTTAAAAAGATGCGTGAATTCTTTTTTATCTTGGAAATCAGGGGGCGTTCCGTCTGGAAAGAGAAAACTCAGAGCCGAGAAGAAGGAATTTTACCTCATTTTACCTGGCGTCCGACACGGATTGCTCAGGCTCTGTGTCCCCAAAAATTCTTCAGTCTTTGTTTATAAGGGCTGAATTCATCGTATGGTATTTGTCACTTCTCATGTCGGACGTACATTAGGACCGTTGAAACAAACGAAGGCCGACAAATTGTTGTGAATCAACCTTCACTTAAGAGTGACTGTCAGAGAAAACCAGGCAATACTGAAAAATCTCGAAAGATGGGGGTCGGCAGATTCTCACCATATTTTTTGTGTAAGGGCCTGTTTACATGAGACTTTTCATCCCGGGATGACTTTCATCCCGGGATGAGACTACCCCGGTGTTTGGTCA
>JAOBRG010088106.1:0-20397 GCA_027574985.1 Umimayanthus nakama | reverse complement strand
TGCCCATCTAATCGATTAAAAGTCGCTGAGAAATATTGAGTCAATTCTTAGACGTTCTCGATATTTAAGTTGGTACGTTTGCATTTCCTTGGCAAGTATAACACTCCACGAGCATCCAGAGGATACCTTTGATCCTGACTATCCTAGGTTGTATTGTAGGAAAACTTCAGGCTATCAATAAATTGGCGTACTTTTTATGAAGAAAACTATTAGTGAAGGGATGCTGACTCGGTGACAGACTAGCTGTACAAGAACGCGTTGGGGAGGGGGGGGGATGGTTGGAATAACCAATCTAGTAAAACTTTCATTTAAATTTTTCTAGTTTAGAAAATAGGCACCTTAGTTGTTGATGAACTGAAAATAGGGTTTGAATGGTGCCGTAGGAAGAACAACAGCAACACGTCACATTATTGCCGCTTACACTGTTTGGTTTTCTCCCTCTGCAGAAGAACTTGTGGCGCTACGGCGACTTTACCGAAGACGATGCACGCGAGTTCGGATACCCAGTGGCTCGCTAGTCGGGCTTACGCCATGCAATCAGGAGTGAGAAAGCATGCAGCTATGCTTTTTGTGCCACAATCAGAAGAGAATTAATTGAAATCAGTCACAATGTCTTTGTCGCCTTCTCTTACAAAGAGACTGGCTCGAATTCCGCAGTCAGAAAAATATTTTCCAACCGTTAGACTCAAACACAAGCTGAGGATTTTATTACGGAATTCTATTTTAATTAATATAAATGTCACTTATTAGCTGGCCTCGGATTATTTATCCCTGGAATAAACGTGAAACTGCAGATCAATGTTTTGTTTCATCAAGTGTTTTTAGAAAAGAAAGAAAAAGTGACAGTTCTGCGTGATATCGCTTAGTCGTTATTGACAGCCGAGCAGGCAACGGCTTGGGGTACGTCTGAACTAATAGCAAGGTAGTTTTGCTTTTTACATTCTATTTGTCTCTCGAACGCGGCCAGGTACTTCCCACGTGGAAGTACTGTATAAAACTCTTGTTTTGTGCTATCTCGTTGCCATTGTTGTCCCGATTGTTAAATATTTTATAACCTGGGGTTTGGTCAGCAGCAGATGGTGAGAAACAGATTTTTGAAAGTTAAATCAAAAGGATGGGCAGACATGTGAATATGACCTTGATAAAAATGAAGCCGTACATTTTATCGCGCTATTGTTTCCTTCTAGTATTTCTGCCTGAGAGAATGGAGGTGAAAGAAACAACAAAAACTCGTTAAACCATGTGGTGGAACCTGAAAGTCCCCCAAGTATTTCCATCTCACCGCGAACGGCAAGTTGGGTTTCTTTCCGTCTCGAGATCAGGCGGTTCCCTTGCTTTGTGCAGTGCGACCGTTTGTACGTTGAGCGCGATTAATAAAGTGCGTGCGATTGTTCAGTACACATTTGCAAAGTGCGTGCGGTTTTACAGTGCATACAATTGTACAGTGAGTGCGTTTGTTCAGTGCACAAGTTTCTAAAGCGGATGAGAGTGTTCAGTACGCAATTTTGTAAACTGCGAGCGTTTGAACAATAAATGTGTTTGTTCAGTGCGCGTTTGTAAAGTGTGTGCGTTGGTAAATTGCGTGCGTTTATGCAGAACGCGCATTTTCACTGTGTGCAAGTTTCTACAGTGCCCGTGTTTCTAAAGTGCGAGTAATTGTACAGTGTGTGCATTAGCAAAGTATGCGCGTTTCTTTAGTGCCCAAGTTTGTAAAGTGCGTGCGTTTGTACAGTGCCTACGTTTGCAAAAATCGTACGTTTGTTTAGTCCAGAAGTTTGTTAAGATATGCGTTTGCACAATGCTTATTTTTGTACAGTGCCAACGTTTGCAAAAATCGTGCGTTTATTTAGTGCGGAAGTTTGTTAAGACATGCTTTTGCAAAGTGCGCGCGTTTGTACAATGCCCACAGACAAATAGACATACACAAGACAAGTGCATCAAAAACGTTTGACATTTCTTTATCTCGGTAACATATTGCTCGAAAGATAATCTCCCATACAAACTCTTTAATATATTCGACTTTTCACTTAATATGGTGTTACGTATCAATCTCTTCGATAATTCGTTCATGCAAAAATTCTGGACAAATAAGCATCGGAATGATTTTGTCGATGCAATCGCTCAATATGATTTACCTTGCCTCGCGTGGCACGGGTGAACTTAAAGTTTGCAAGTGACGAGCCCATAATTAGCTTATTTAACAAGAGTGACGGGTAAAGATCGCTGTTTAGCAGTTGCAAGTTACATCCGGGGGCAAAAGCGCGGTGTGAGGGAGCTGCTGGTGACGAACGTATGTTAAGTTAAAAACCGTTGTGGGAGACTACCGACACCTGCAATAACCCGACGGAACAAACTGGTTTGTGCTTACACGACACTCTAGAAAACTTACCCGGTTCGAACCCATGTTAACAGTATTTACAAGACAGAAACTAACCCAGGTTAGTTTGTGCCGTGTAAACAGGGGCTATAGACTCGCTTCCTGTCCCCATTTGCCGCTGATTACAATGACTTTTGACTCGTTTTTGCAGGGTTAGCCTCGACTTGGTGTTGAAACTACAACAACACCGGCGAGCTCTTTAACAATACACAGTTGCAAGTAGGTCATATTCCCACACTGGAGTTTAAGAACAATAGCCACCAAGTCGAGGCAAACACTGCATTAACTATAGTCATTGTAAGCAGCGGCAACTTGAAATAGGAAATTGGTTTATTCACGCCAAGGGTAACTTTTTAAAATTTATTGATCATTGAATACATTCGCTTTGGTTTTAAATACCAGCGAAAGCGCATACATGTTTTCCCACAAGTGTTCAAGACCCACATTCCATCAGGGTCCGCAAAATACGTCTTTTCCTTGTGGTTTTTAGTGAGAAGCTGCAAAGCAGCTTCAAATGAACTTCTTTGTGTGTTCCACCGTTCGTCTCTGAAAAATAATTATCGCGATATATTAAACACCAACCAAACTCGACCATTGCTGTAGTTCAACCGTCGACGATCGTCATGACATGGTCATGCTCATCTTGAAGCGTCGCAGTAAAAAGGTCAATCTGCTTCAAAACGAATTCTTGGTCGCGTCGTATTCCATACGAATCGAGCATTCGCAGCTTTGTTGAAGGAGTCTCGCCAGTCACAGCTCTGTTATCCCGTAAAGGTTGGTCTTGGAAGCTTCCCATGAGACGTTCTGCAAGCTCACGTGACTGTTAACACTGCTGATACTCGCCTGGCTGTCTGTCCGATTCCGGCGTTTCAGACTGTTGAAGCGATCCTGACAAACACAAACAAAGCAGGATCTTTACTTGGTTTGCAAACAACGAAGTACATTGCAACGCTTGCAGGCACAGTTAACTAACAAAAGTTGACATGGTGCTTCGTCTGTTCCGACGACGGGCTAAAGCTCGAAAGGTCAGCTACATGCCAAAACCCCACAGAAAAAAAAACTTTCCCAAACAACCTTTGTCGATAAACCCATATTCAGGTTACCCGCCAACGCAAAAAAAACCCAGGATTTTTCATCGATTAAGTAACAGTTAACTTATACAAGTACACAAACGTTACCGACAACTACCAATAAACTTTAAACAGACAGTACATGTACATAACACACACAGTGCGAGGGTGTTGAAGCCAGGAAGTCAGAATTGAATATCAAAGTACAAGTGCAAGGTTCAAAGATACGTATGAAAGCCAAGAATGGTTGAAAGGTTATAGCACGTCTTGAATGGAAGAATTCGAGCAGGACAAGGTAATCTAATACTCGTGTCAACTTACATGCTTCCTTTCCAGCCGCTGCAGTTGAACGACGCCCAAATCATCTGCCTTTCAACTCGTAACTCGATGCAGCACTCAACTCAAAATGGACTTCGACCATGTTTGTTTCCTAACTGCAGTGCTATCTACTTAGAAGTGACGATTTCGACTATATATAGATTTGAAATCATCGTTGTACTAAAATGATCCAACGTCTGTAGTACACTGAATTTTGTGTCCCGACAAAACTGGGTAAAAGACAATCCTGTTCTCATCGTCTAATCTACACAAAAGACTTCCCGAGTTTTTGAAATTAATGTGGAACAGTTAAGGTTCATACCGGCAATATTTATTAACAACTAAAAATTCAAGCTCCCAAATCTAAAATGCAACAACTATGCACAAGGATCAGAACTGCAAGTTTTATTTATATTCACTACTTTATCTATATATATATGCTCTTAGGACCTTTAGTTTCGCCAACAACTGAAGTAGTTGCTGGTTCTGAATAAACAGTTTATAGTTCTAACAATAACCCAGACACAAATCCGAGATGCTGTCTGTTCACGGTCCAGCACATGCTGCAATGTGAAGTTTATTTTGCGAATAGAAATGCTGACTCCTGGCTTCACGAGTTTTGTGCAAAATAGCTATACTTACCAAGGAGATAATATCGTTTATTATATATAAGTTTCACAATACTCGCAAAGGAAACCTATTTCCACAAAGATGGTGAACTATACAAATTACAACATGCAATAAGGTTCAACAAAGGTACTTCGAACTGCCGTTAAAGACAAATTACAAAAATATTTAGAAAGAGAAGTCAAAAATCCATGAATAGAAAGACCGTTTAGGTTTGTTCTGAAGACTAGAAGTGTTTGGTAACAAGTATTTCTAATATACAAAACTGACAATTCCCAGGGCTTTTTCATTGAACGAGGTTCTAGCGAACGCTGAATAGAAGTGCATACTCCATGTATTGTGCAAAAATAAAATTACAACAATTACCTTTGCTTCGAGTACTAAATCCTAACAATTAATACCAAATAAATCCAGTCTAGTTGGAAAATATGTGTTCCACACGGTAAAAATATATAGAATTAACGCGGTGTTCAGTTCAACGTTTTCCATAAACACGCGAACTAGTTCTCGTTCCAGGGTTTAAGGGCGAAAACATTTCTAGGCCACTGAATAAAATGTAATAAAACTTCATGTTTTCCCCCTCGAGTGAACTGGAACGAGGGCCAAGTAATTCATGAAGGAAACGATGAAAACTCTCTATCCTGGCGTGTAAATGACATAAGATGAAAAACGATTGTGACTTTGTTCATTTTCAGTATGGGTTCAACTAGTTTTTAAAGAAGCCACACCAAACACTCGAGAGTCAGTTTCAATTACATATAGACACCACAATAGAAAGCTCTGCGTCGTTAACTCAATTGTGACTAAACACTCCCCTTGTGTTGATGACGGCTTCCTAGATTGACTAAGTTAGTAATATGGATTCAGTGCATGTACGTTCGTATGATGTACAAATCCTTAACAATTTAAAGTTAACTTGAAAATAAGGGACAAAAGCCGTGTGTTCAGTGGACGGAAATAAAACAAAGACATTGAGCTGGAAAAAGCCAAACTGAGCTGACACGGAGGCCCTGCACAACGTATCATTTCTGTCAAACAAATAACTTTGAACTTCAATAGACCAAAAATGTGGGGATTTCCTTAACATGCAGTCTCTTAGCGAAATGCAAAAAACCTTCTGCCCATTAGACGGCGATTGCTAGAACGAATCAGACCGCAGTATTTACTACACAAGTTTTCTATTCTCTCGTTATAGTTCGTGTGCATTAAGTATAGCTTTTGTTCGAGCGAGGTACGAATATCCCACAGGGACCTTATCGTCTAATACGAGAAAAAAAATAGTGTATGCTGTGCCATCTAAATTGCTATGTGGTAATACAAGTTCTCAAATAGTTGAACGAAAATTGGGAAAAAAGCTCGTTCACTCAACTAAATTCAACTTCAATCACTGCGTTGGCAAAGCTATCGAATCGTCACGCGCCAGTTAAACTGGTAGCTCATTACTGCTAAAGATCACAAAAATTGGCAAAAGGTATCTATTAATGCTATAATATTTTGTAACCAAATACGAACATTCATTTGAAACTGCTTGCTCTTTTAAGTAACAATTTATTTATTTAATAAAGACCCAAACGATTCTATTGGGCCGATCACGTCTGTCCTCCAACAAAAGAAATCAAATCAGACGATACTCATCTAAAACCTAGTAATATTTCTATTTATCTATGTATGAAAACTTTCAAGATCCACTATAAAGGATATGTGTACAAACGATTTTCTTTCTTTAAATCATTTATCTGAAACAAATCTGCGGTATATCTACAACGAAAATCCGTTCAATAACATATTTAAGGGTAGCCGAAATATCAACCAACAACTTTCAGGTTTTAGGAAGTTCCGAAATAGAATAAAGTTTCTCTTTATACGGGTGTAATCCCGTCTTTTAAACCTGCAATTAACCCAGCTTTCCAATTTCTCTTAAAGATCCACTTGCAACCATGGCGCTTTGCGATCGTCTATTTACATATCTATATAAGATAACAGAGCGACATTTCAAACTTGTACACTTTCTCCCGGGCCAAGCTAACGCTATAGCCTTCCAACAGCTTAAAACACTTATATGTTCATGTCTTAAACAGTAAACTTTCAATCCTAGTTTTTGTTGGGTCCAAAGTAACTAGACTAAGCCCGAAAAGCATTTTGGGTGCAAATGAAACTTCCAATTAAATCCTACATTTAGCTATACGATTGTAATAGAAACCTTTTGTCCATTGGCCGGTCGTTCCTTCCACACTGGAGATGGCACTTTTGGACGACCCTGAAACGTGGTCAGTCGCAACGCATCTACATCTCCATTGATGGGTCGATAGCTGGAGCGCGTCACGTCATTGCCCTCGATGGTTCTCCGTCTGGACGAATGGTAATCTTCAGGGAACGTACGTGACGAAGAAATCAACACACTCTCTGAGTGGTACGCGCTTGAGTTTGAGACGGGAGTATAACCAATGAACTCCAAGTCTCCGCTTTCAGTTTGTCTATATTCCGAACGTCCGCTGTTCTCGTTTTGCAAACTTCTGGGCCGAGGCTCCGTCGAATACGCACCGTGGTTCCAGCCATCTTTCATGGAAGCTTGCCGCTGCCTAGGAATTTCAACTACTGTTCCCATAGAAACCTGACTCTGCGACATAGGTGTGTCCATAGCAGTCGAAACAGAAGTCTCGCTTCTATGAAAGGAGGGGGACTCGGAGCGAGATAAGGAGAGGCCTGTTATTGGCACATGAGGACGAGGTGAAACCGGCGAAGGAGGCCTGCCTTGGGGCACCTTGATGATTTTGTGTTCTTCTTTCTTCTTGCGTGCCCTGGCTGACGCGGTCAGGTAAGTGCCCCGCGTGAGGGAGCCGCCAGGGGCCAGGTGAGGAATCTCTTCTTTAGATGGCGGCGGTGGCGTATCAAGACCCAGCTTTTTCAGTTCAAACATCGAGCCTTGAAGTTGTTCGATTACTTCATCGTCATCATAAGGATAGTTGGGCATTTTCTCCTGAAGAAACTGCACGACTTCTTCCAGGTTCATCTTCTGAAATATTTCTAAGACAAAGCAGTAAACACTGTTATTGACAAGTTGTAAAAGCATAAACTTTTGAGTTGTGCGGCTGCACAAATTTAAAAACGTGACAAGAACAACAGCAGGCTGAGAGTAAGGAAAGTTTAATTGAACGGACCACAAACTCATTTTGAGTGGAACCAGAATTTCTTTTAAAGATCCTCTTGCAACTACGATGCTTTGCGACCGTCTGGTAACATCTTATCAAGACTACAGCGTGAAACCTCAGATTTCTAGATTTTTGCGGGACAAGAAAACAGAACAGCCTTGCAACAGCTTCAAACACGTACAAGTTTATGTTTATTGCTATTAGCATTACCATAACCTTAACCGTAACTAAACCACACTGAACTATACTATACAGTACTTTGCTGTACTGCACTGCACTATACTGTAGGATAATTGTTTAACACAAGTTTCAAATAGCCAAGCTAATCCCGAAACTGCTCCGATGTTAGCATATTTAGCGGTTTTTGTTGGGGGAGGAAACCAGAGTACCCGGAGAAAACCCACGACGTCAGAGGGGGACCACAATCCCAGCTCACATACTTCCCAGGCCGGGAGTCGAACCTGAGTCGCACTGGCGAAAGCCGAGTGTTCTTGCCACCTCGCCACCCCAATGATATAAGGCTTGTTGCCGTGCAGAACTGTTTGTTAGTAGCTATTTGTTGTTAAAAAGGACTTTTTTACAATGCTTTTTTTTTTTCTCAAGACTAACTGAATAAAGGAAAAAAAAAAAAAAAAAGAGAAAAAAAAAGTTTCTTTTAACTCTTAGAGCATTATTTTCCTAACAGATTGATTCGTTATCACGAAAGCACGTTAACATGATAGGCTTTGCGTGCGCGTTTAAAAGTAGCAAGGTATTTCCAGACAGATAATATAAACGAGTATATTAGCGATATTGCCTATTCTTCTCTAATTGGGAAAAGGAGATAACTACAAAGAGATGAACCTGAAATCATTAGAATTGTGACATGAGGTACACATAAATGGGGTTTTGGTCCATTTTTTGTTTTTTTTTGTTTGTTGAGAAACCAACTTGGTCACCGATAGGAAACAGAAGGCAGTTCTTAGATCAACTCTTACAGTTAAACCAGCTTCTGACATAACATACTACTATCTTGGCAAGTTTTAATTCACTAGTTTTATAAGTCTTCGAACAAACTCAGAACTACTGCTATGGTCAAACATTGGGGAAAACTTTAATATATCGAAAGCGAAATTAAACTGAGATCATTAAAAAAACATTCGAAGCACTAACAACCTTCAACTTAAGCCAAAAAAGTAGAGTTCACTCAACTTACTTTTGTGCATTTTCATAATATTGTACGCCATCGCCGTGAGGACTCGATCACCTTCCAGTATGAATATGTCCCACAGTCTTCGAGTAAGCGAGAATGGCACCTAGTAAACAAGTTCAGCAAAAAAAGAACAAAATATTTTAAAGGAGAGTTACTTGTTTTCCTTGGAAGTACTATTTATCAAGGTTACAACTTTCAAGCAATCGATAACGCTATTGTTTCCTAGGTATTAGAGGCAATATTCACTCAAGTCGAAATAAACTGCAAAGCATAAAGCCGAAGGCCCATGTTTCGACTTGAGCGAGTTTTCTTTCTGGTGTTCAGGGTAACGACATTGATAAAAATAAACCTAATATTAATATTAATACTAATTAAAATTGATATTATTCTGTGTTAATTTTCTTTCCAAGCAAGTAGTAGTAGTAGTGGACTTGCCACAAGTCGACTCGCTGGAATTATTTTTTCCACTTAAGAGTATTTCGAGCGAGTTTCCCAAGTGCCGAATAGAAAGAAAACGAGCGCCGAAGGACTTTGCGGAGGACTTTGCGAAAGTGTATAGTAGTAGTAGACTCGCCACAAGTCGACTCGCCGGAACTTTTTTTCCACTTCAGCAGTGAAGAGTATTTCGAGCGAGTTTCCCAAGCACCGAACACATGTACCACTACTATAATTACTATTTTTGTTACTATTACCATTACCATTACGGTTATTGTTCCTAGTACTGTTACAACTACTGTTATTATTATTGTTACTATTGCTACTGCTATTATTGCTGTTTAGGATGCAGAAGAGAAACCAATGAAAAAAATCCAACTGCCCTCATTTGTGGAGGGGGAGGGGGGAGGGACACTCTAAACAGGCAACAACATAAGACTTAGTGAAAACGAGAGGTGTAACAATCTTGACCCCAGTCCACCTACACTTGCTCACACTCCTCTCAGAGATTGCTACTAGACTTGTGTTCGGTTTAATTGGAAGAACGGGAAACAAAGTACTTAATGTTGACATATTGGAAAGTATAATTTGTGAAGATGCTTTTAATATAGACATAAAACTAAAGGTGTGGCTTAAACAACCTCAAAAAACTACAAAAACATGTCAAGTTTCGAAACTTTTATCGAATTCAGGTTAAATACCTGCCAGCACTGATATGTTTATTTTATCAACTTAGCAAATTTAACCCTTTAAAACGAATTGTTTGTGTGCTGTTTGATATGCTTTTGATACTCTTGGCTTCTGAGCAACGTTTTTGAACATCAGCAAGCCAACCAAATGAATAATTCGTTCCCAACGAGAATACTTACTCTATCTAGAAAACATTGCATAAACCATTTAAGTGTGTACAAACTGGAATGGCAACCTTCGTTTTCCTGCAGGCAAAAGAATAGACTCGTGTTTACAACAAAAGTATGACACATTTCATCTCAACCATTTCAAAAAATTGGCACGCAATACGTATATGTGGCTACTACTATGGTAACCGTCTTGACTTGCAATCGTTGTTTTAAATGTACGTGAAACAATTAAAGGGTGTTAAAAATCTCAACATCTGCTGTAGCTTTAAGCGAGGAGTGACTAGGTACAGTACAGTCCGCGAGTTACATCACATCGCGCGAGTATTTGCGAGTACATTAAATACTCGTTCCGGTAAATTGACTCGCGCGTACCTGCTTTAGAATATTCAGGACTTTCAAAACACTCGCGAGTAATTTACTCGCGCTGATATGCGAGTATTTGCGAGTGCAATGCTCAGATACTGTTTTGTTTTTAAAACTGAACTGTTCAACTTTTTTCAAAGTACAGTAACTTTAGACTTGGGTAAAATTTTAATAACTGTAATAAGTTCAATTTCAGTTGAGGTGATCCTGTCGATAGCATAAAAAAAGACACTGTTCTCTTTAATTCTAGTTTTTGACTTAAAACCTATTCTTGACAAGTATGGGTTTGATAACTCTAGGTGTCTTTGTCAAACGTCAAAGAACATAAAATAGAAGAAACAAGCTGTTCATTAACCTCATATTTTCAAATTCTCATCCTCCCCCCTTCAGAAAAATAATGGTTTGTCCCTTAACATAATTGAGTGCCAAAGTACAACGGAAACAAGATACGATCGCGAACGTGTTGAAGTTTTCCTTTTTTTTCGATTGAATGCTGAAAGACAACACGATTCATTAATGAGATTGGTTAAGAAAATTTAAACTTTTACATACAGGGTATCCTTTAAAAGCAAACAATCAATATGTGTTGGCAAAGTTTCAGTGCGTTACCAGTGAACGCGCATGGCAGTTTCGTGCAATTTTCAAAATTTTGAATAACTTAAAATAAAACCGTCCAAAGACATGACCTCTTCTTGTGCAGTCATGCATCATTGTTGTCTGTATTTTTAACTGAATTTCTATTTTCTTATAAAACAATCTTATGGTAAACGACATTTCATCAGCCAGTGTGGTTTTACTGTGGTCCTATATTACCTATATATTGGTGAAAATTGGATCGTAGTTTCTCAAGTGAAAACTAATTGTAACATCAGTTTTACTGCACCATTAGAAAAAGGAGTTCTCATCCAAGTAATCTTGCACCAAAGCTGTGAAAACGCGAACGCGCAGTATACGAGAAAAGAAGAATATTTTAGCCTAGATAGTACTATCAAACATCCTTAGCGATACATACAACAATAATATTACGATAGAAGAAACCGAAGGGGAAAGAGTGGGGAAGGAGAACGAAAAAAATGAAGAAGAGGAGTCGGTGGGGAAACCGCTAGAAAACGTGTTCGTTTGGAACATTCGATCTTTACCCTGGACTAAGCACTCATTAGTTTCAGTTATTCTGTCAATAGAAGCAAAATAAACAGAATGTACTCCAAGTATTTAAAGTCTTCTTGTTAAAGAATACCCGCAAAAGGAACACACATGCCCTGCTTATGGGGAGGAGGGATAACCTGTCTAGGGTCATCTCTCTTCACTGTCTTATTTTTGTTTTGCTTACATGAGAGGAGGGATAATCCATGGGTAGGGATAACTTTAGCAGCTTGCTGGGGTTACCCTCTGGAAGGGACAACTCTTTGTTTGTTTAGGTCTTGTAAACGCTCGAGAAAAGATAACCCTTCCAGGAGGGACAAGTTTTAGTGGTTCAAGTTACTTCCGAAAGTGCTATTATAATAAACTTGCATGGTAAAACTTAAGGTGAAATGGCAGTTGCCATGGTATGAGAGCGAGCAAATAATATATTTAAAAAGAACGTTCAATGCATGTGAATGAGAAACAACCAAAATGGGGACCACGACCAACGGACTGCCCATCTCACACTTACCAATTGTTTAAAAAGTCTGGACAACAGCTTCTTGAGAATCTTATCATGATGCTGCTGGAATCGGAGCAGTTTGGGAAACCCTGGGATGAACAGTCCTGAAATACAATTCATAAAACCAGTGATTCTGTGGCAATAATAAGTTCTGAATCTATTGTGAGCACACACCGATGTACAAGAAATCTGCACAGACTTCTCACTATTTTAAGGTTACATAAAACCTGTACCAAAGTACTCTCGGCTAGGCACTATCAAATTTTATAGGATCTGTGTTCTTCAGTTTCCAACATTTATGGCAAGTCTTCCCAAAACTTGCTAATTATGATTGCTTTAGGGAGTCAGGTGATTCAAGACTGCAGGCCTGGTAGTACTGTCTTCTCCTTGAGTAAATTGAGGTTGTCTGTCTCCTCTATTTACAGAAGCTCCTACCGGTTTTACTATCTTTTCTTTTGATATACCACTCCTTGACAACGTATGAGCTGTTTCTAATCTATGAACAACAGCTCAAATGAATTTAAATGAACAAATATTTTCTTTTGGCAGCCCCTTGAAAAAACCTTTCATTGCCAAGTTTCACACAAAAAGGTATAAAGTTTAAAAATGGATGATGAAAAATTAGCCGTTTTAGGGAGAACTTCGACTTTTTTGCAGTTTTCAGGTGTGGCAACTCTAGTCACAGTCTCAAAATTACAAGGCAACTTCCTATTTTAAACCAATCCTGTCAAAGACAATGAAGAAAGATCCCGGCTGCTCAAGTATGTTCCTATAATGCTCCGTTGATAAACATTAACAAACATCTTCATATCCAGTTTTTCTTAAAGCAAAATCTAATGTATTCTCTACGGGCTTTAACTATATCCTCCTCAAACTCAGAAATAAACTGCAACTCTCTCTTCAGACTTCAGATGCTAAAAAACACAACACAGGACATGCCACCAAGTTCCTGATTGACATGCACAAAAATCATCTTGCTTCTCACTAGACAACGCGCATTTGAGTGTGAATCGCACCCCAAGGAGAAAAAATCTGCCTGTAAATTTGGCAAATTGCAAGAGTGAAAAGTCCTTTGCACCAGGAGTATTTGACTGGATACAGTAAATGGGTGAAGGACTTTAGACAAAGTCTACATGTAGCCTTTTGACAGTAATGGACCAAGCTACAGTATACACCTTATAGCAGGATACTCACCTGATCTTCCAGCGTTTTAACCATAAATGGACTGGGCTAAATGGCTTGCTGCAGTAGGGTACTCACCCAAGTATCCTACATATACTCACCCAATGGCTTGTTACAGTAGGATACTCACCCAATCTTTCAACCTTTTGACCATACACTGTACATGAACTGAGCTAAATGGCTTGCTACAGTAGGATACTCATGAACCAGATCTCTCAACCTTCTGACCATACACTGTACATGAACTGAGCTAAATGGCTTGCTACAGTAGGATACTCACCCGATTTTTCAACCCTTTGACCATACACTGTACATGAACTGAGCTAAATGGCTTGCTACAGTAGGATACTCACCCATTCTTCCAACCTTTTGACCATACACTGTACATGAACTGAGCTAAATGGCTTGCTGCAGTAGGATACTCAAGCTACAATACACATCTTATTGTATAACAGTAGAATACTCACCTGATCTTCAAGTCTTTTGGCAGTAAATGAACTGAGTATAGTGGCTTATACATCTTGTAACAGTTGGAAATCACTCACCATGCATGCAGTGTTTCCTGTCGGTGAGTAGCTGCGCTAGACCCCAGAATGCATCCTACATGTACACAATGCATAATAGCAAGAAATTAGCAGTTTATCCATACAGGTACTAAAAAAACTGCAGCCATGACCAGCTACCAAGACAAAAAGGGTTTGGGATAGAGAGGTGGGGGTTGTAATTGGAAACAAATGATTAGTAAGTCCAGGCCTATTTAATTCCCTGTCTACCAAACAGATTGAACACATAGATTGTTATCAAGGATCAGTTCAACAACACATTATTTTATCACAACAGTTTATGTTATAAATTTGCTCAAAATTGGTAACTACTGAGCTTTCTAATAACTGTATATTATTAGAAATTACGAAACAGTTTTGAAATTAAAAATGTCATCTATTAAGAACAAATCGATTTTGATTTAGTTTGTCACCACCAAAAATACTCTTGTCTATCGCTAACTTGCTGGACATTTAGCTCAGTGTCAAATTATGTCAACAGTTTACAAAAAAATTACAGTACTGTACACCATTAATTTGATCTAACTCAAAATTACAAGCATTTTTTATCATCAACTGTAATAATAAACTTAGATTTCTTTAACTTCAACTAGTGTATGTCTAGTAAACTTAGCTACCTGTTTGTAAACAAGTACCAGTAGTCTTGTAGACAAGGTCACAATCTTAAGTACAAGTTAAAAACGGAACCCTTCACAATATATACAAGTTAAAAATACTGCATTTAATATACAGTAGTTTGATTTCACGTTCTTACATTTAAATCAAAGTAGTTCCTTCAAGCAGCCCCTTACAAGTAAAGATTAAATCAGCAAGTAATAAAATACAGGAGACAGCAGGTCATTTTCTCTATCTTCATAGCATTTTCCCTCCAGCCACCCACCTCTTCACCGAGATACATAAGCAAGATAGCTGCAATTCCACTCATGCCTTGGCAGTAACCAACTTCCTGTTGGACACAACATTCATTATTCTGTACAAAAATGCTTTAAGCATGTTGCACTACTGTAAAAGGGGCCCTACTACTGTAAAAGTATAGTTTCTGATAAGCAAAACTGTTTGCCATACCATGAACAAATCATTATTTAATCAGTTGCAACAACAACGTATGTTTTGAAACATACCTTGGTCACAACTGATCAATAGCACATTATTGTTATGTTGATCAAAAACTCCTATTTTTTTAAGTTGTAAACAATCCTTTTGATGTTGTTTCTTTAGATGTGTTAAAGCAGAAAATATTAATGTCTACCCTGGCAATGATGACAGAGTAACTAAAATTATATTAAATGAGTTCTATTTGGGCAGTCAGTCAGTGCTCAGATTTTTGGGCAGTTTAAAAATTTGTTTGCACCTAACCTTTTCAAAAATATTTAACTCTTTAAACACTAGTCTGGTAAGATTAATACAACACAGTCATGTTTTGACTTTTCGAATTCTCCAAACAAATGTATTAATACTTACCACATTGTACATTGAGTAGGCTGCCAGGACATGAAACAAAGCTTGTTGCCTAAAAAAGAACAGACGGTATATATATATATATATATGCCACTTGAACTTGCGATTGCGAGCAATGAATGGCACCCTTAAGCTACCATCAATCATCTACATCTCTTAAACACCAAAATAATGTCTGGGACCAGAGCCACCCAAACCTTACATGTTACTGTTGTTACTTTATGTCTGGAAACACTGGGTATGAGACCAACTTTATTTTATTATATTTTATTTACAACATTTGGTAAGTATAGTGCTTATAATTAGCAGGAGCACAGGCAATAAGAAACATGGTCCCTTCCAGGCCCGACTCCCTGGGAAGAGTTGACAGTCTACAATACTGGCATTAGCCCACTCTTTTCGCCAAGTGTGTGGGGTTTTTAAGTTCCCGGATAGAACATTGAGAGACAAGACCAATGGCTAAGCCTGCATGGACAGTGTCACCAAAAGTTGCCCAAAGTTCAACCTCGACCAGGGGAAGGGGGAGGATTGAACCCAGGACCTTATGGTTAGCAGTCAGAGATCTTAGCAACTGTGCCAGCCTCGCACACACATTACAGCACATGGATTGCAGGGTTGTAACCAGACACTACATTTTGGGGGGGTATTTTCAAGAAACAAAAATTTGCTACAGACCCTTTTAAGCTCCTTTTAAGACAAAATACACAAAAAATTACTTCTGTTCCAAAATTTAGGGGGGGCATTTGCCCCCCTGCCTGACGCTGGTTACGGCCCTGGATTGGGATTAGACAGAATTTTAAAAAAATTACAAACGACATTTAGGATCTTCGTATGTGTGTTTGATTGGTTTCTCACTTAAGGCTGTTTAAGTAAAGATTTTGATAGCTATACATACACATATATCTTTTCTTGGTGTGTTACATAACATACATTACTATTTCTTCCCAAGACCCTTCCTATTGAAGACAGTGTTGCTTGATAAACTTACTTAATACCATATCTCTCTCTAAACATGATGTGATCTCTGTATGTTCTGTTCACATCCAAGTCAATTTGTCGAATGTCAGGTGATTGTTGGCGGGCCAAACTCTTCATTGACTGCCATGTGAAAGAGGTAAATAGCAATTAGTATGAAAATAATAATGTTACATATTGTTCCCAGATAGCTAATTTAAATTTTGATGAAAAAGACATTATTCTCCTGTGAACAAGTCAATAAGTTCCTCACTCAATTGCAAAACTGACTGCTGTTTATGTTCATAAATTTGAAAGGCTGAAAGTAATTTTTTTTTAAAAAAAGAACTTCTTCAAAAATGTTTACTCATTAGCCCTTCCATTTGTTTTGGGGTTGTAAGTTAGCAGAAAAGAAAGTTGCCGAACATAACAGACAATATTTTTGGAGAATTCACATGTACAATGTTTAAATCTCACAGGTGAAACATACATAACTCAGAAGCAGCCCTGCTATTTATCACCTAGATGTTTGTCCCAGCACTTGTTTGACACAATAATACAAACAACAAAGTGCAATGCAAGTTTGATCATTATCATGTGCAACAGAATAAGGTCTGAAAGTCAGGTCTTCCAGATACTATCAATGGAAAATATTTTATCTTGCTCTTGATGCAAGTGTGAAATGATGCAAAGTTCAACACCTTACAACTACAGGAACATTTCAGTACTCAATACACCAGTAAATATTAGTTATAGCCACTTTTAAGTTCTCTTGCTCAATGGCCAAAAGTTCTAAATCAGAATGACGACTGGTGTTCACTTTTCAAATGCATGGTTGCCTTCGTTTTGAAGAGTGGAATTAAGACACTGCACTTGTTTTGAACACACTACTGCATTTGGAACAAATGAACTGCTGCATTCAAAAGAAATGCAGTGCATTTGCTAATAAACACAGAGGAATGCACCAAGATGTGAATACTCTTTTCTTCCGCTTTTAATTGCCTAAACATGTTTGCGTTCTCCCTAGGTTTAAACAGCTTTTGGTATTGACAGTCACATACAAGTTAAACAAAAAATAATAAATATACTGTTTTAACATATAGTCATGAATGAAACTCATTCAGAACATTTTGAGCATCAAAAAATTAATATGATAACCACTACTTACACATCAAGGCAATCTATTGTAAAGTTCAAATAAAATAATGTTTTAAAGCTGCACATACACAGTTTAACAATCCTCACATTCTTCCTACCTCATATGTCCGTGTTCTGTTTGCAATTTTGTCAATCCCAAGTATTCTTTTCCACACCTCCCCTCTCATGGAATCTGGGATGCCCTTAAATACTCTTCTCCTTAGCTGTAATTTGGACAGTTACAGATCTGTGAGTAATTGACACATTTTTGCTTGGGGAAATACTCTCAACACTGTATTTGTGCAGTGTTCAATTGTGTTCTATCACGCACACGGTTCGAAGTTGGCAGCAGTGACTGATCAGTTAACTTCTCCATAAACTAGGACAGGGTGTCTAGTAAAATGGATTAGCATAGTAAGACATAAATACTAGTTTAGTTCTTGGTGATACAACAAAGACATTCCAAATCTAAAATTCTCTCATTCAAACACCACTTGATCAAAGTAGCATGCGCCAGCTGCACTGGAGGCTAAGTGGAATCAAGTAAGTATTGACCAAGGTCAACTTTATTCTTATTGTGAGTGTCATCAAGTGATATTGACATTACATGGAGTTCTGTCACAAAACATTGACTTTAGTCCTAAAGTAAACAGGAGTAGACTACTGAAAATGTTCAATTCAAGCTAAAAAAAAATAAAATTTTTGGTACTTGTTTCCATTTGTTTGTTTCCTTCACTGCTGTGCAGTGCTGCGACTTGGTCAAAATTTCCCCTTCAGATGTGGCATCCAGAGACAAAAGTTATTTGAACTAAAAAGCAATCTGTTTCCAGATGCATAAACCTCTGAAAAATGACATCACTTTAGTCACCTTTTCACTGCGTGCATATCTATCCCAGCTTTTTGTCATCTTCACCCATTTCAGAGATCGCTCCCGCTCAATTGCCAGTTGCTGTGCAAAAAAAAAAACCTTCAGGGAACTGTCTCTCAACACACAGTCAAGCTCCTCCCCATCCTTACCCCACCCCACCCCCCCTAAATTCATAAGATGAATACAATGACTTCAGAAATAACTCTACCAAATAACTATTATTATTCAATTATTTCTACCATGTTGACAAGTTGCAATCCAACAAAAAAGTCAAAGCTTTTTAACAATTAGATTTTCAACTTACAAATAACAGACAACACCATTACAATTGATAATGGAAACACCAATTGCTGGCAACTATTGAATGACTTGAAATGTTCTCAAACTATGATAATTATTTTAATAAGGCGATAGAATGTTGTCTTAGTTTGTTTAACAATAATAATAATAATAACAATAATAATTTAGTAATAGGTATAATAATAATAATAATAATAATTATTATTATTATTATTATTTTATTAATGTTATTATTGTTATTATCATTATTAATATTAATATTATGACAATAAAATTAGGTGTTTGTTGATAAAATCACAACCCCACAAAGCAAATTATGAAGTTTCATTATATTACATGTACACTGTAGTAAATGGGGAAAAATTCAAATTACCAGAAGTTGAAAATGTGAAAACTTAAATGTTAAAGTGCTGAAATGTTGAAATTAGGGCTTGGCCTTACATGTTTGTTTGAACTCATACAGATAGTCACAAAAAAAGGGAATTATTCTTACTAAGACCTGTAAGCTTGGACACTTATAAATAATCAAAAATAATAGTATTAAAAAAAATACACAAGTCACAGACTGAGACTACTAATGCCCTGCTCATACCTTGGCATCTCGCTCATCATCAATTGGGTTTTTGCTTGAAAGAAAGAAGGGACAAATAAGAAAATGAAAGCTAAAAACTTTAAGAAAATCCAACTGAGAACAAGGAGAGTACATGTAGTTTGCGGGTGTGCATACAGTGAAAACTTATTTCTGGTTTTTATGTAAAATAATGTATACGGATACAAAAGAAGGAAGAGTATGGTGAAAGACACACTGGTGTAGAAGGGGATGAGATGGTGGAGACAATCAGTATTATGACTGTGCAGTGATGGCCAACTCATAAAAATGGACAGCACTGGTACAATGGTAAAAGACACACAGGTGTTGAGAGCATTGTGATAGAGGTGACAGACACACAGTTAAATGATAGCAAAGGCAACTGATATCACTGCGACAACACTACTGGCACTGCATGATATCACTGTGTGCACACTACTGGCACAGCAACTGCAACAGCAGTCAGTAGCAAGTGCCTAGATACCAGTAAGCACACTGCTGTCACAGTACTTTCACTATCAGATTCTTGCCACACCACTGCCAAATTTGAGCCACCACTGTCACATTCTTTCTGTTAAGCCAACAGGGTTGTCAAAACAAGGCAGCGGCTTGACTGACCAAGTACTGTGACCTGAACACTGTTTAAAGCCTTGTCTTAATAACACATTCATTTGTACTGACTCAGAAACAGATCGTGCCACACACTTTCACAGATGGGCCTCCTGCTTCACATCGCTACAACAAGCTTGAGCCTGGAGACCAGTACCTCTCAAAACAGTGGAACCCTGCCTTACCACCACCTCATAAATATGGCAACCATAAAACGCAAGGGTCCATTGGACCCCATGTTATTGAAATTGGGGGTCCATTTGCTGGATCTGAGGGGGGGACTTCATTAGTATAAACAGGGCATCTGGCAGGATGCAGTAAAAAATCGCAAATTTTGCGGTACATGTATTACGCGGCAGAATTGGTCAATTATGCGGTAAAAATAGCAAATTACGCGGTAACTTAAATAGCCTTAAAATCATTCTTAAAAAAATTTATCTCGCGGCTGTTCTTACTCTTATTAACAGGCAGTTTATTTATGAAGTGGCCCATTCTTCTATGGTGAAATAAGATCGCGATCAGTCACATTGATTTCTCACCTCATCAGGGCAAAACAAAATGGCGCAACATCCTCGGGTTTTTCCAGCGTATTTCAATTTGGTTTTTTTTTCAAATGCCCTTTTAATTTCCTCAGCACTCTTCTGTTATTGTTTTTGGGCTCTTAAACTAGTAAGACCATCCCTTCTAGTTCTTGTTGGATC
>JAOBRG010087995.1:0-20397 GCA_027574985.1 Umimayanthus nakama | reverse complement strand
GGGTAGATCTCGTTGATGTGTTTGTTAAAGTTGTCGTTGTTGACACACAAAAGATCGTCGATGTATCGGAACGTTTTCTGGCTTCGAAAGTAAGGACATCGACAAAGCCATTGTAAATTGCGTGTAGTATTGCTTCCTGCCTCGATCTCTAACATATGAAATAGGGGGGTGTTTGTTTATTCTTGGTTTGCACTCAACCTCTAGGGATTCAAATGACAAAGGGTACGGCGGCCATAAATTTTCAGTGGCGATTTCAGCCTCGAGTTGTTCTTAGATTGTTCATATTTCCTGATCTTTTTAAACAGTGAATTAGTTGCCCGGAACAATACATGTACTGAAGATGGCACTAGGAAATTTGTGTTTGCTATTGTTTCATCAGCGTAAAAACTTGAAACTGTCAACGCAGCGTCTACGAACGTGACGAGCTTGCTAGCACCCGTTAACCAAGCTTAATTCTGACAAGTTTCGTTTTCCTATACATCTCAATTTGTGTTTAAGGTTCTATTAAATTTCTTAAATTTTTCTGATCAAAATTTCAGCCTGGTGATTGTTCTTAGCTTGTTCTTAATTTTTGGGCCAATCTCAGCCTGGGTGTTCTTATAAATTTTTTTCTTATAAAAAAAGCGTGTAGTTGAATTGTTAGCGGATGGCAATTAAGTCATTTCAATATGTATGATGAACCATTCATCAGATTTAAGGAAAGTTGAGAGAGAGTATACATAGTGCTCACACTGGCTTCGAAAGTAAGGACATCGACAAAGCCATTGTAAATTGCGTGTAGCCTTGCTTCCTGCCTCGATCTCTAACATATGAAATAGGGGGGTGTTTGTTTATTCTTGGTTTGCACTCAACCTCTAGGGATTCAAATGACAAAGGGTACGGCGGCAATGTTGGTGGACACAACAAAAGAATGTAGTTACAGCTCTATTGTTATTGTACACCAACATGGCGGCTGTGACGTCACGTGCAAACCAAGAATAGGGGGTATTAAATTTTGGCAAGCCAAATGTCGATAATTTAGCGTGACGATTCTTGTGGGGGTTGGAGGTTTCAGAAAAACGTCACAATAACGGTTTTCGTGGTTACTTGTCAAACTTGTAGTAATTTTAAATATTATTACTGTCATTGAATTTTAGTGTTACAAAGTTTTGATGCAGCAGTAAGGCTGGTTTCCACTCTGCCTAAACGGATTTTTTCTTAGCCTCAGGAATGGAAAATTGCCGTTTAGTTTCGTCTCTATTTACTGCAGACTGCGCCACCTCCGCGCACGTTACGTGTCCCGCTTTCTTCGGTAACAAACATGCCATTCTATGCACACAATAAGCTGGAACAGGAACTGTCATTGATTCTAATCAACTTCGTTTTCTTAAGATTTATTCAAATTTAAAATACATAGCGCATCGTTAAATGTTTCTGTTTTACTGTCGATTGTTGTGAGTTTGAATTAAAACCTCGCCGCTGAGAACTTATTTCTGCAGCTCAGCGAAGCCGACCGCCACGCCGAAAATATTTACAAGTTTCCCCTGTATGGCTAAATACATTTTATCTCACTCCTTAACTAACAATATTCGTTATTGAAATAGAAATGGCAGTGTCTCTAGATAAAACACAGGGAAAATATAACGTACAATAACACGGTTCTTGTAGCTAGCAACTTAAAACTGAAAATTTAAGGCCTTTTCAAACTCTTTAAGACAAAAACTCGAAAAAATTAAGACTTAATCTTTTATTCAAAAGTAACAAAACGATGAAAAACGAGCAAACTTATGTAACAGTTACATAACTCCTGATCTATCATGCAACCATACTTTTGGCATAAAACAAGGTGACTAAACGAGCCCTTTTCCACATGCAAACTTTGAAATATTTTTATGAAATCTGGGGTTAAACTTTGGTAAATTTAAGACATTTAATATCAAGGCCTCATATTAAGACTTTTGAGACTCCGCTGCATGGAACCCTGAGTAAATGAAGAGTTTGACTTTATTTTGATCCTGGTTTTAACTTTCCTCGCAATTGCAGGCCCCCCGAGAACGGTTTTTGTCCAGGTAGTTTAGCACAGACGGCTGTTTGAACCAGCAAAGCTGAAACTTTCCCTGAGGAAAACGGATGAACTCTAAATGTTAATGATTGAATCTTCTTCGTCCTCATCTTCATTTTCAATAATTTTAGCCAGGCCGTGATAAAACACTGCTGTTAGCAGGGTGAATATGATGCGGAAGAGTGCGAGCAACACAGTCATGTCGTGGGCGTTCAGAACCCACTTGATGTGCCACCAACTGTCGACGGTTTCACCAGAAAACGAATTGGAGCAGGAATTCCTCTGCAGCAAGGACATCGACAAAACAGCCGTGACCCATGAAAAAGCGTTGAACAAACACAACAAAAAGCAAGACAGTTTTCGTGCTAGCTTTGCAATTTTGACGGAGTTGGTTCTCGGGGCAGGCAAGTTAACGACACAAATCGCAGCAATGTCTAGCACCAGAACGACACAGCAATGGAAACGACTACTGTCGCGACACATTCGTGTTGAAGTCTCCGAACGGTCGAGCACGATTTGTTTCGACTGTATCTGCACATAGGCCAGGACATAGGACATAATATCCCCAAATAAAAACATCGTTAGCAGTGTCTCTCTGTGGCGCTGAATTTCGGGTCGAAGCGATGATGCACCTACCAGCACAATGTTCAGGAAGACAAGACAAATGGTAGAACACGACACCATGCTAAGTTCCACCAGAACATCATCTTCCACTGCTTCAGGCAGGGATGTTTGCTGGTAAACCATATTTCTTCTTCGCTCAGTTGTTTCGTGAACTTCACGCTACGAACAGATAAACCCAGTTCCCAAAAACTCCTTTTTCTCTCCAATTTGACAAAGACAATTGACGGTCAAAAACATTTTTTTGGATAATGCTCTAGTATCCATGCAACTTCAGTTTGATTATATCTTTTCATGACGAACTCTTCTAAACTCGCCATGACAACCGACTTTAGTTAATACAAACCAATCGTGATTAATGCGGCGCTGATGAGAAACCAATATTATTTTTATCTGGCCTAAAACAAGGAAAAGCGAAACTTTAGAGTAATCTTTAAACAAAAAAATTGTTCTAACAATTACATGTACAAATAACATAGAGCGGTTTGTTTTAGGAATTTAGCGAACACTCAGCGAACGCGTCACCGTGTGTTCTGGGAAGAGGTTCGTGACACTAGTTTTAAATTTGATTTGTCGGGCGAACAAGATTTTGTACACAGCTATTAAAATCAACAGGGTATTAACGAAAAGCTCTTGACTGAAGCTGGATAAATGAACAGTTTACTAAAAATCATAAATTATTGCCGGTTTTTCTTTCCTGTCATTGACAGATGAATCAGTAAACACGGAGCAAACGAGTCTCTCAAATCTGTTACTGCAAATGTTGGAACTTAACATACTACTTTGATCAGAGGCTCAGTCGCCCTTCCCATGTTTCTTGCGCGTTCCGACCCGGTCAGTCTCGGTTGCTGTGGTGTCTGTCCAGTCAGATCCATCTGAGAAGTGTACTAACAACTCGGGGTCCGATGCCCGAAATGAATTCCGAACTTTCTCTCAAGGGAATGGTCTAGACTTCAAGTAGTGAGTTGGTTAGCAAAGGAAATGTATATTTATTTTATTGAATTCCAAACACTGATTATTGCCTTTCTAGTAATCTGATTGGCTCTCCACACACGATACAAATCCTGTAGTTTGTCCAAACGGCCAAAAACTCGAATCGGTAGATATTATCTATATTATCTAGTGTCTGGTAGTTAACAAAACAACTATTTCGCTCACACTTGCCGGATACTGCTTATGATACGTCATAGATATATAACATGTTTTGCCTAATTGGTAAATAGCACTTTACGCGCGCTCTCATCCCTTGTCAGACGGAGAACTGTTTTGGACGCAGCAAGCGCAGAGAATGAAAAAACAACAAGCAATATATTGATAGTAACGCAACTTTATTTATACAATATTGTCTCTCACTTACTTCTTCCACTGAACCTCAACGGTTCTAGTTTCCCATCATTTAGAAAGCAAACTGAACCTATCAGTTAAACTTCTCGCAACAGTTCATACAACCATTTTAAAATAATTCGTTGCCCTTTGGTTGGGCTGTAGTCCTTTCTACACGAATGATGGTAAGTTAAAATGAGTTCTAAAATATATTAACTTGACTTAATATTTCTAACTTCGAATGTTACCCACTTCTCGCAGTTTTTCCCAGGGTACCGGATTGCATATTTTTTCCAAGTATCTTTTCTTTTTCATCAAGAAACAGTCACCATCAAGTAGCGTTAGCTGTGCTTGTTTCTACATAAATCACAAACTAGTCATCCATGTCAAACTGAAAGTGGACCAGAGTCCCAGTTGGTAGGAAAGCAGACAACAGTGTTCACATTACAATACTACCATCCGCGGGAGGGGGACGTGATACCGTTGGTCTAGTCGCTCGATGTTTAAAGGAAACCGTGCACTTCTCAAAAAGGAGCAAGGGAGACCAGGTGTTTTGGTCTGTCAACTAAGGGTACGACGTTTGTTTCTCAGACAGAAACCATTGTCAACGAAATTGCACTACTCGGTTTAAACAGGTTGCTGAAAAGCCAGGCGGGGAGAGCCTAAAATGCATGTATGCTAAGTATTGTTAAAACAATGCCTAAGACACTAGGAAAGGTTTACGCGTATGAAAATTTACTCTCAAATTTGTATTGTTATATCTTCTATTAGAACTAAAACAAAAATTTTAAAAGGGAGACCTTAAAATGCATAGCACCTTCCATGATCCAGTATCGTGCATTCTGATAAAATTAAGATCAAAGAAGCAAAAAATAACAACGACTTTAAACTGGGTCGCATTTGAAGTTAGAAACGAAATCGATTCGCTAAGGTAAACAACATGATCTTCAACTTAAAGACACGTCATTGTCATGCACTATACTGTCATGGTGTTTACCTGTCAAAATTTCTGAACGGATGTGGTTGGTCTATATTTTGAAATGGGTCATCATTCAATACAGTTGTTCGTGAAAGAACAAAGCATCAATCATTCTAGAACTTTCTTCCTTATTTTCTCATTATTTGGTAAAGTTAAACCGGTTTGATAACATGCTTTGTTTTACTGAATAAACTTTGAATTTGCACCTTATGTTTTGCAAATAAATATACTTATTATGGTTGTCGGACTCATTTGAGAGTAAAATGAAAGACGGCCGTGAAGGGAGAAGAAACTGCCGCAAAAGAACCGCGTGACAAATAGTAAGGCATGTAACCAAACTGTATTCCTTGAGACAAACCTTTAAAACAAAATATAAATAACGAATAACATTTCCAGATTGTACTTTTTAAAAATCAATATACTAGTTTCTTTGTTGAACCAAACGTCAATGTCCCGAGTGCTTCCACTGTAGGACTCAATGAACAGCTATATTACGTGCCTCAGTTCCTTCCAACTGGCGATGTGGACAGCAGGCAATCCTCTTAAACACCTTCGAGAGCGAATGTGATGAGTCTCTTTACAAGAAGAAAAGCCTGTCCGATAGTTCATGCGAGGGTTCCCTGTGAATGCACTGACCAACTTGGAAAGCCAGCTTGTGGGCATACTGAAACAGAAAGGCTGAGAGTCATTGAAAAGAACAGCCAGACGCCAGAAACCAGCTAACATTCACTGCAAGGTCGCTTTCTACTTGTCCGTTCTGGCCGATCGATGGCCAGTTTAAATGGAAGGTCCAAGGCGCGTGAGTACATTTTTCCTGCCACAATCCACCCAAAATTCCCGCGCTTTGGTCGACCGAAGCGGGAGAACTGAGCGGCTCTGATCCGTGAGCAGGAGCAATGCTGGACAGAACCAGTTTTGAGAACTTGTGCGTTCCAATTAAGAACTGACTGGTTGGACCTGCCAGACCGGACGAATGGAAGGCGACCTAAGTACGGATGGGACTGCTACTTTTAGCAGGAAAGTGCTGATCTCCGAGTGTTTAATTCGAAGAAAATATCCAGAGTGTCTAGCATAGGTCATTGGTTACTAAACCGACGGCTACTTATAGTACATAAAATACTTACAAAGCTTCGCTTTCTTTTAACAACAACAGAGTCGTGAACACACTGATACAAGCAGCTCTCGTCGATTTAAAAATAAGCACGTAACTTAAACAAAGGTGTTTTGCCAAACTTCTAAGTTACAAGGGCCTTTCAAGTGTTTTTTGTTCCAAAAGCATAAAACAAAAAAATACCCCCATCTCCACCGACATTATTCTGACAATTTCCGCTGAATTCCCACTTGAACTTCTAAACCTACCTGGCAAGGAGCAGGGACGCGGACAGTACCAGGCCAGTTGTAATACAGGTGGGTCAGTTTATAGGACAACCTGTTCAACAGAACAAAATACTTAGTTAACTTCAACGTGCTTTGACTACAAGTAACAGAATATGTTGGGATTTTGCGCAGTGCACTTTAATCTTAATGATTATAATAACGAAGTATTATCCCGAACGGGAGACTGGGGACACTGCTACAGGTTTCCCCAATCACAACAGGCCCTTTGTAGGGGTGAGGGTGTCAAAAACAAGACTTTTTAAGATAGCATCTCACATAAATTGGGAAAACGAGAACAGTATCTTACATTTCTTTCATAACTTTCTTGGGCATTAAGACTGCAAATACAGGTATATACAGCTTCTACATTACTGAAAACCCACAAGGAACACATAAGCGGACGCATGATCGCACGCAAGGCAAGAGCAAAGACTGAACTTATAATTAATGCAGGTGATAATCATAACAGCTGTTACAACACTCACTTCTGCATGATGTCTGGCTTCCAGCCTGACTTGTCGTGTACCACCACATAGTGTGTGGGTGTCACTGTTCCCTGCCGGACGTGCTGACTCACCAGATAGAAGTCGTACCTGCAAACACCACAGAACCGTTAATGCCTAAGCACTGAAGGGGCAAAACACTGATATTATATACTGCCATTGCTCCGTCTCTACGAAATATGACCTAGTTTTGCCAAACAGATGAGATGCTTGACTTAAATTGAAGTACTTAGAAAAATCCAAGTGATTATCGATAGTCAAAATCAATAAATTGAATTTAACGACTTGGTAAACACTGGGTACATGAAGAAAACCTAGCTGCTGGGCGATATGTGGTCAAATTGACATACTGATTCTGTAGACTACGGTAAACCCACCAACTTTTTTTTTCTCTCCATGATAAATGTAAATGAAATTTAGAATACCACGGTAAAGGCCATTTGATTTCGAATCACACTGCTGACAGTGATATTTTTATCCTTTTTAGCTTTGAGTATAAATAGACATAGGGTTTTTTTCTACAAACATAGGTTTTTTTCTAGAAACTCAGACTAAACTTTGAGGCCATGTTCTAGGAAAAATTAAATCTAGATTTCTTTCCTAGCGACTGTGTGGTTCCTTAAGGGCCTGTAGAAACTTAGAACACAGTTAGTCTACTAAACTTACCAGTCTTTCCTAGTGACTGTGTGATCGAGCACAGTACCAGGTCCCGGGTTGTCCAATCTGGGAGTTGGACCATTATCCTGTGGGACAGGACAGAAGAACAGTTAATTTATACTGATTACTATCATCTTTCAGAGTTAAGCAGTTTTAAACTTTTCAGTTATATATATATAAAATAGTGTCATGCAGAACAAGTCACAAATTCATTTTACAATAAATAGATATGGTTTTCACTTGAAGCATTTTTGTAATTTGCTATACAACAAACTTGAATGAGCACACTAGACTACTTTACTAATCAAACTAATTCAGCTGTAAGCTGGAAAAATGTTATCTTAAGAGGCAGGTGGGGGCAGGGTGATCAGTCAAACAAAAGATTGAGTAGAGAATGGTAAATGGAAACACACCATAACTGAAAAGATCCTGGTGTTGATTCTCTTTTGGACCACGACGACAGCCATCTTGGGCTCATACTTTTCACCAAACAGACCAAAGCACTCGGAGAGCTGCTGTACTTCATAACCAGCCACTGTGGGCAACTGACCATCACCAACTCCATCACGGTACACGATGATCCTCTCTGGCAATGCATGGTTTATCTACAATGTTGATAGTTGCACCCATTAAATTAAACACAGCCTTAACAGTACTGCAAATGCAGCGCAAGCGACCAGAAATCTTGTTTTCCATTGATACAAGTAACACAATTTACATGTCAATGTGTAACAGGAGAATATTTCTTCACTTCCCAGCTTCAAGCTCAGTGGAAACAGATGAAACTGCTTAAATTCTCGGTACCAAAATTTGACTTTAAATTTTTTTGGGGGGAAATGAAGCAAAGTTAGCATATGGCCATGTTTCAACAGGCTTGATGGCCAAACACACTTTGGAAGTACTCATAAGTATAAATTTAATTTTTTGGGGAAAGAAAGCAGTCTGGTTTTTTCAGTAATGTCCAGGGGCACTTCAAAAATTTATGTGCAGAACTTGAAGTGCAAAGCAAAGAATTTTCGTTAGCACAGTACTTTCGACGTTTTTACAAAAATACTGCAGCAAGGCTTCTCTTGCTTTAAAAAATGCTAGTAACTGACTATGGTGATACATACTGGTAAGTTTGGAATTTTTACCTCATGATATTTCTTCAAAGATGCAGTCAAGCACATCTTCAGTCCATCAATGAGCTCCTGACCAGGGGACTGGAAACACACCCTGGAGTACCAACGGGTCAGTGACTTGTTGGTGCTGGCTACGAACCCTCCCACTGACCGTCCGCCTCGTGCGGCATCATGGTACACATCAATACCAACAACCATTAGGGTTGACTGAAATATAAACAATATATAAGTTATAAGACACATTGGGCCAAGTATCAATTTGCAGTCAAACATCATTGACAATTAGTACGAGATGAAAACAAAGCAAAGGTACAAATGTCAATGAAATACTGATGCTGTCACTCACCAGTTTCTGAATCAAAACCTTAGCAGTTTTGGTTAATTTTTAGTGTTGTTTAAGTACCTTGAGTAAGTTCTGTGCTGATGAATAAATGCTTTTATAATCTTATTTCAAACATAATAGTAAGGTTGTATTTATTATTGCATAAGTAATTGATAAAGAGTATTTTGCAAGACTTAAAACTGATCAAAATTATGTACTGATTGTTAGTTTTGAAAACCATTCTAGTTAACAGGACATACCGAGGGTATGGTCAAAGCCCAAAGTTCTCCACCAAGCTTGACGTTAATCTGCAGGGCAATCTTCTGAGTAACACTGCGAAGTTTGTTCTGCTGCGAGATAGTTCTTGCATTGATAACCTGTAGGGCAAAACAAGACCAAGTTTAACCAATAACAATCGGTGATTACTGCAGGTCAATAACTGTAATTGCAACATTCTATTGTTTCAAGGAGAAGGGGTAGCCCAGTTGGTTAGTATGCGACCTTCCGAGTTGCAGGTTCCTGGTTCGATCCTGGGTGACTTTATTGTCTGCTTTGACTCTCTACTGATCAGGGCCTGGTTGCTTGAAAGTGAGTTGGTGCAACCCAGAGTTAAATAATTAACTCATGATTGACTTTACATGTACCTCCTTAAAAATTGATTTGGGCTGTCATTTTTGATTTATTAACTGGGTTTACATGAAGTGTTCTTAAATAATAATTTGGAAAGAGCAGATGCATTTCTAGATAAGGAGTTATGTTTAAAGTTTTGCCTAACCCTGGGGTTAACCTTAACTCGCCTTTGGACAAGGGCCCTGTAAAATATCTGTAAAAACAGAACACTGACAGAGGAAGGGAGTTTACAAGTGCACACCGAGGGCCCCAAGTTTATCAGTTACCTACTTTTATGGTTACTCTCATGAAATAAAGTTGCTTTACCATTACCTTTTTTTAACTATCTAAGGCAAAAAACTATGCCGATATACTGTTATTACTTTTAGTTAATAACTTAAAAGTCAACTTTAGTACATTCTTCTAGCAGGGTTCCCACACTTTTTCAGGTACTGACAGAAACTTGTAAACAAGCATAATTTATTATTGTAAGGATCGATGCAGTTCAGCAGGAAAGTATTGAAGCAATATCTGTATCAATTGCTGATTAAATACCTGTGACGGGACAGGGCTTTCCACACAACACAGTTTCTTGACTGCTGCATAGCGATCATCTCTTGACGTCGGGAAAATGATCACCACAACTTGAACCTGAGGGTGAAGGTTCTCTCTGATTGACCTCAGGTATGTCTCTGTTCTGTCATCGCGAACCTCCAGCATCTGAGGGTCATTGACGGAGATCCCCATAGCTGGAGTCACCTTCTTCATCATGGTCACGTAGTCAAGAGCTTTGCCCTGGTCCCTTCTCACAAACACCACCATCCAGCAGTTGAGGTTAACTGGGGTGATCACTTGTTCTTTGACAACTTCGCGGCCAAAGTCAGCCTGTGCGTTTGATGTGATCGACGTACTGCCAAATAATATCTTCTCTGATGGCAACTGGCGACCTTCAACCTGCAAAGTTCAAATAACAACTAAAGCAAGGTTCACAAAATGGAGATAAAATTTAATGATGCTAGTATTTCAGTAAGTTTCAAAATTAAAAAACAATGCTCTTTAGCTTTTTTACATTAATAAGTCACATGATGAAAGTGCTTTAAAGGGACACAAGTTATAGTTAGCTTAACTGGTGCTGTCTCTTACAGCTTTCATTACATGAACTAACCTTTAGCAAGGACATGTCCAGTTTGAGACCCCAACTGCTTAAGTGCTGCAGAGCCTGTCAAACAGTAAGAAGAAGACTTAGCATAAATTAAGAACTGGGGTAATATTCATAGCAAGGACAATAATTCTGTTTATTTAGTACCCAAAACAGCTTTAAATGTGTGGTTCAGTAAGCATACATACAGTTGGACTGGAGTTGATGTTCTCAATAAACTTCCTCATGGCTTCTTGTCTCTGGTTTGGAGTGACACGAGTGTGAACAGCTATGTCCTGGGAGTAAAGAAGAGAACTAACAGTTATCTAGTTACAGCTTGAGTTAGTTAAGTCATAGTATTACTAACCCTTATTCTTAATTGTCCTTGATTGATACTACAGTATGAATCAGGCAGATTTGAAACAAGGAAAAGAGGTAACCTGAACTGAATGTTAGTTGAAAAATCAAACTTGCACTTGGAATTTTGATAGTTATACTGCTGGGGTTATATTTATCGCTTTTTGCAATGTGTTTCTCATCTGTTCAGTTGTGAAGGATGCAAGAGGGGCAAAAGGCTTATTCTAGCAGTCATTACAAGAGTTAATGAGCAGAACAAGGATCCAAACACAAACCTTCATGACTTTAAAATCTTGTCTCATATTGTCTGTCAGCCCAGTCATGCAACAGAACTCCGGAATTAACAATATTTGCTGCAGCTTTGACTGTAACAAAACATTTTATTGATAAGCAGATGGAATGAAACATAACACATCCGCACGCACACACAAACACAACACACACGCACACACACAATTTAGTCATTTGAATCACAGATGACAAAACTACTTGGTTGGGAAGCTCAACATTTTCAGAGTGTGAGAACAAAGCTGCTTTGTTTTATGTTGACCAAACTATGACTGTGCACATTTGCTTTGCTTTATGAGTGAGCCCAAATTTTTCTATTGGTTTGTGTCATTTCCATTTCAATGTTTTGTATTTTGTGTACAGTCCAGGTCAGTGAACAAAAGACAAAGAGAACAAAAAACTTCACAAACAAGCTGGTGAAGTTCATAACCAGTCTTGTTTTATCAACCATGTTTGAACAGGCTTGTAGGCAGGGGGGTGCCTTGGGTGCGCATGCACTCCCCCAAGAGCTAAACAGGTCCTCCCAATGGGACCATAAAATGTTTTGAATGATACAAAAATAACCCAATGATGGTAGAATTGTCAATTTCAATGCATATCATCTCCTAGCTTGGCAATGAAAACTAGCTGATTATTGAAGAAAAGTCTGTCCATTCATGAAACCCTCAAACCAACCTGGTATGCGACTAGTTATGGCCCGGGGCCTGAACATGAATACTTCGCAGCTCTGCTACAGATTGCAGCAATAATTCTCAAGGTAAGAGTATAGTTAACAGTAATAATGCAATGCTCAGGTTGGAGTATATATCTGTACCACATAGTTACCTTGGTCTTATCAGTCTTCTTTGGATTGTGAACAAGCAATGGTTGCTCTAAGTCTTTAATTTCCTTATTGTAGGTTTTTCTTGACAGAAGAAAGAAAAAACTGGTTAAAACAGAAGAACATGCTTTACTTTGTCACGTACTGAACTGAGTAGTTCCAATAAATTATGTTATGTAATAAGAAGTAGAATAGGTATTAAATAACTTCAATTAAACAAAAAAAGTGTGTAATATCTGAGCTCTATCTGGATTTCAGTCTGTTTTCTGTTTTCAACTATTTCACCAAGTACAAACAATAGGAAAAAAAGTTCAAAACTGTACGTTTTGGCAAACAGTGCACTTGATGCCAAAACTTAATATACTTGCATACCTGTAATTGCTGATGCAAAATTTGACATGAAGAAAAGTATTTGCCAATCAATGAAAAAGCTAGAAATTCAATAACCAGAGGTTTATACCTAAAAAAAACCCCTGCAACACAATTTGCACAATTAAAGCAGATTACTCCATCAAACATGGCATACATTTGCCAGTAATTCTTACCTGTAGTACTCAACATAGGTGATTTCTTCTCCAGAGTGTGTAGGGAAAGTGCACATGGGGTTCTTTTTCCACTCAATGTCATCTATTCTGTAAGTCCTATTGTTGTACCTGCATGGTTGAATTGATGCAAAAATAGGATCATATCAATTTTTATTAATTAACCTTTTCAGCACTAAAAGCAGTGAATGACAAGTTGGTAAATTCTCTCAAACGGTTTAAATCTTACCCTGCAATTCCTAAACAATACATATACCGTATGCTGATATTTATTTCAGGAACACAGTCTACTCTATATAACCATATTGGGACTGCTCAATTTGAAAATTTCAGAAATTACTACTCTACACGAACCCTCAACTTGTTGGGTCTATTAAGACTTTTCCCTAAAAATTCCCCATTTCTATGCACAATGCCAGTAGTGTTACAGTTGAACTCTATATATTACCCTTACTGACTTCTGGAGATATTTCCACTCTATTCTTTTCATACCTGATACTTCTGCACACTTTTGGTGTTTCACCTCTATAGGTACCATTACCTTGCTGTTTACTATTTCTCACTTACTATGAGATTAACTCACTCTGCATTTTTAGTTGCGGTACATTTGTTTACACAGAACTACAGAACAGCCAGTGTTCATTCTTCATTCATTTCAAAAGTGATTGAAATACACTGGCTAAAATTTAGACTTTTTTTAACAAATGCAATATGTCTTTCAATAACAATCAACAAGATTATTTAATACTTTCATTTCATTTTAAGTTTCATTTTAATTCCAAGATCCTGTTTCAGGCGTTGTTAACATTTATAATACCTCCGGGACAGTTAGGGTTCGATATAAAATATATATTTTGCAGAACTCAATTTGCAATATGTGTCGTCAGTCTTAACTTAGTGTGCTCCAGTAATCATACTCAATGCAAAGAGTTAGAGGACTGACCTTGTGAGAACAATAGCTCCAACCAGCTGTTTAGTGGTTTCTTCTTGGAATCTATCTTTATGACGATTGAACTGTTCAACCCTGCAGTTAAAGAAGAATGACTATAGGTGCATGTGAAGCTACTGTGAAGGCAGCTCAGGCAATACCTACAGACACAAAACAGTTAATTACAAGTACAAAGAGCCATTCCTCGAGTATCAATTAAAAAAATCATTTGAAAAAATGTATCATCCAAAAACGATTCCCCTATCCATTTCATGTCATTTCTAACTGTTTATGAGATAGGTAAGGGTTAATGGGGACCAACATGACTGGAACATACAACTAATAACTAAGTTTTAAGCTTGCTACTGACTTTCAGATGACTTAAAAATGAGCAAACCTAGTTTTTAAAGCTGGAGTGCCTTGAGGAGAAGTGATAGTGAGGATAATAACAATGTCAGGTGTACATACATAAAACTTAAAATGGTCTCTGTCCGTAGCAGCTTGTGTGAGACATCTGCCAGCAACATCAGTCCTCCTGAAAGTAACAAAACCAAGTTTTATTTATTTTAAAATATGTCCTTTACTAAGCTAAATGTGTACCCAAGATTACATTTGATTATTGACTACACCTATCAGAAATCGAGAAAACTTTACCTTAAGCTTGTTTTATCTTAATGATCTGCATCAATGTCGTTAACACTGGCATACCAAGGTGCAATAAGAGACAAGCATAACCAAGCCTGAGGGTTTTCTCAAGAAATTAATACTAAAACACTCACCTTCGTAATGTTGGATGGCTGTGATGTACCCAGGCCACAGCTCCAGTTTATGCTGTGGAATTACTGCAGGCCTCTTGGGATCATAGTAATATCTCCCCACTTGCTCCATTTCCAGGGATCTCATCACTCTGCCAAGAAATAAAATCATCAGTATGAATAGCTGGTAATAATCATACAAAAAAGATCACTAATTTTCCTTGTCACAGTTCATCTGTGATCTTCTTTCACATACTGATCAAATTATTTAGTTACTTTTTTTTTTTACTAAGACTAGATTTACAAACTGTTTCCTTGGCCAAAATCATATATTGAAAATTATTCAAAGAAAACATGAAAGTTGTATGGGAAGCAGACGATAAACAAGAGGCTTACCTTTTGAATATAATGTTGTAGAACTGCAAACACTCGTCTGGTTGGACAACTCTGGTTAGAGTCACATTAATCGTAATCTTCTCACCATCAGTGGGCCTCACAGACTCTAACGTTGTTGTCTGATTATAAAATTATTTACTACTTCTTAGTTTGTTTGTAGCATGCAAACTTTCCTTGTTGACCAGCTCATCAAGGAGTGCAATATACAAAATAATAAAACATAACATTGTAAAGCTGCCTTAGAAACAGAATTTCCCAGATGGGTACAAGGGCAAAAAGCAGCATGAATCCTTCATTATACAGGTGAAAGCCCTTTGTAAGGTTGAGTAGCACTGCAAAATGGAAAAAAGGGAAGAACCACTGACAACACTATTGAAAGGCAAGTTGAAATTGCAAGACAGAAACAACATAATTGTGAATGAGCAGACAAGATGGGTAGACCTGTACTTATAAACAGCATTTACTTTATTACAGATTGTCAATATGCTGGTCTTTTGAAACATGGTTTCTGCAACTATGAACTCACAAAACTTAAAAATTTTCAAGACCTGCATTTGGACAATTTAAGACCTGGTTCTTCTTCAATCTTTATTTCAAGTTACCATATGGGCCAACTTTCAACTTCTATTCTATCATGCAACAGCAGTTTTAGCAACAAAAAAAGGACAGAAACTAGCCCATTCTACAGTACATGTGGTGCTCACCATCGGTCAACTGAACAACACCTCGAAGCAACTATGGCTGCCTTCACTGAGACTTTTTATACAACCATCAAACCTTGATCATGGAAAAAATTTTTTTTATGACCTTTAGGATAAATTATGGCAAATTTAAGACTTCTAAAACTGGATGAAGGCACCGTGAAAGCAATTTCAGTAGTTCCTTACAGGCTGATCCAGTTTAAATGGCAGATACAGTGATGCTCCATCAAACTGTCTAGTTGGACCCAACACTTCAGACTGTTGCTTCATGAGAAGATGGAAACGCATTCCTCGGCTGTCAATCTCAGGACTAATGAAAACAATGGGAAAAAATCTCAATGAATTAATTATTAATAAATCAAAGTGTGTTTGAGTTAAGTAAACTGGTGCATTTATATGACATGCTCAAAAGCGCTTTACAAGGATCAGTTTACCACCAGCGGACCAGAACATATATAGGCACAAGTGGCAGCCGCTTCATAGCCATCCACGTATGCTGGTACTCACTTTATTGACCCCAGAAGGTTGGAAAGCTGAGTGAACTTTAGCGGGAAAGAAGGTCACCCAAATATTCAACCCTTGACCAGGCCAGGAATCGAACTTGAGACCTAACGATTGGGAGGCAGAGATCTTAACCTCTGCGCTAATGAACCCCTCTGCTTGTATTTAGTACCACAGTTTAAAATCATAATGCATTAAGTTAAAAATAATAATAATAACAACAACATTAACAATAAATAACAACAACAATAATAATAATAATAACAATAATAATAATAATAATAGAAATAATAATAATAATAATAATAATAATAATAATAATAATAATGACTTTATTTCCCAATGGTGACAACAGTAATTTCAGATCATTGCCGTTCTAGTGGCCTTCTATAACAGACCACAACACGACATTAGCCTACTCCAATTGTCAAGTGTGTGGGTTCTTTTTTAAAATTCCCTGGATAAAATGCTGAGCCTAGACCGATGGCTTCTTGTCCTCACCAAACCAAAAAATTGCTAGACCAGCATGCTTTGCATTCTTTCTAAAACTTTTAAGACTCTTCTCTATTAACAGTTTGTTTTAAGTAGAAATAATTTGTCCATCGTAACAAGGAATCATGCATTTGCTATGACATTTGGCAGTTAACTTACCTAAAGCTAACGCAGTACTGGAACACGCCCATATTTGGACTGTGAATCGGTATATAGTTGGCACTCAGCATAACTCTGAAAAAAAATCAGCAACAACATGCAGTAACTGTTACAAGTCTGAAAATCAATACAAGTAGTTAACACACACTTAGTTTATCTACATACACTTAGTTCATACAGAGCTTTCGAGGACTAAATACAGTATTTTCTCGCGTATAAAGCGACCTCCGTTTTTCAAGCTAAAAACAACGATACTTTGAAAGCTCGTGTATAAGTCGACCCCCATGATTGATGATGCAAAACAAAAAAATACCAGAAGGAATCAAGGACAAAAAACAATAGAAGAAGACGTGATTGGTATTTTTAGATTTTTATCATGATTTTGTTGATCTGTTTTTTTTCACTCATGTATAAGTCTAGGTGCAATTTTTAGGCTACAAAATTGGTCTTAAAGGGTCGACTTATACACGAGAAAATACGGTACTTATTAACAAACAGAATACAAAAAACCTAAGAGAATTAACTAAAGGAATTGTCTTTTTGTTAGGGTTGACTGGCTTGGAAACCCAGTTTACCAATTGAATGTGATAACTATGTCATAGTTTTTTTGAAAGCAATAATAATTATTTATTATGAACCACTTTAATGAGGATGGCTAAGTTTATGGATTAGAACTGCTCAGATTCTGCTGTCTGAGTTATATGGCTAAATAGAATATAGCAAAATTTTGGTTTTTCGTTTTAGGATATTTAATCATTGGTAAAAACTGTTTCCAGTTTCTATTATCCCTTCAAGCCTTAAGAAAACATATCTTCTGCTTACAATATCTACCCAAAACAAGTTGTTTTGTTGTGAGAACACAACCACTGACCACACACTGCAAGCTACTCAAACTAAAAGAAAAATTATCCCAAACTGTAAAGGAAAGTATTGATATCATTTACAGTACAGTCCAGAGGTAACGTAACTTGACTTGAGAGCCATTGAGTCAAAAATCATTCGAGTCATTAAGGGACTTTCGAGTTAGATTTTAATTAGATGTGCCTTTTGTAAGTGACTCAATTCTCAGAGATTCGACCTATTGAGTATCTTCAAGTCAACTTAAGTTCAGCATAATTATTCTAGATCAGTGTTCCAAAGTTTGACCTCAACATCAAACATTGCGGTATGAGTTCAGTAAAGCGCAAATTCAGATGTCTTTTTGAACGAACAACAGAACCAAAGTATCTGTTAGAAAACACCATGTTCATTGGTTGCTGTTGCAGACATTATTTGTATAACATGCAACACTGCACTTAATGCTTCAAATACTTTCTCAGGCACATAATTATTCAGTTTTCATTAGAACTCAAATCAATCAACAGTTCCGTCTTTTGAGAAACTCAGAAACTATGTGCAGACAAAAAATGTCTCTCAACTTTGCTCAATAAATTAGTTATTATATGGTCACCAATACTTTATAGCCGTTGAAGAAGCCAACGGGATATTTACTGGATTTAAAACATGAAACCTATTTAATAGAACTTAAAACTACAGCGCACTGAAATACGGTGAGATTAAGAGCAAACAAAATGCTGTAAATTAGTGGCTTGTTAATAGGTTTACTTTTAGTCTGAGAAACAAACAAATTCTCTAAAAATAGCCATCTGATAGCAGCCACCTCACAGTCATCTCATGTGTGAACGGATCCCAGATGCTCCCTTTGGGTGTAACAACCCAACTTGTGCACCTATAAGCTTACATTCATGTTTCTATCCGGGTTCAGAAAATGGTTCGCAGCCAACCAGAGTGCCCAATTCACTGAATCCATTTTCTAACTTGCAACATCCATCTTTGCACAAACTTACCAGGTCTGATAAACCACACCTAATAAATCATGTTTATAAGTTCAATCAAAAATTTAAAGGTTCCCCGAGTTTTCCCAAGAAGAAAGTTGTGATGTCACAGTACCATAAACAGTAAATTATAGCAATAAATGTGCTAGGACTGCAACAGAGTTCAAACTGTTTTCATCTTGCAGGTGTAAAAATTGGACCAGATCATTTGCTGACAGCAGAAGCCCACAGCTACTGGCACAGAGTGTCACTTGCTTGTTTGAAAGTGTACGTTAGTAATTTTAATGCCCAAACCAGAAGAGTCCTGGCAAAACCAAGAAAATATCGAGTATAACAACTGGGAAAACAAGTACAAGCATTCGTTATGACCAATCATCACCAATGAGGAGAACAAGTCCACCAGAATGAGCCAGCTGGTCAATAAGTGTGTCATAGCTATGTTTTATACCCGAGTGCGCTACAACTACACTGAACTTACCGTTTTCCAGAAGAACCTTTCTCTGTAGTTTGTCTGCAACATTTCAGGATAAAAATGTCAAATAATGTATTGCAATTGTGTAACACTAATGCATGAAAGAAGGAAAATAAACAAAATCTTGTAAACAAGATAGTAACATAGACTGACTTTATACCTCACTGTAGATACTACTTCTCTAATTACAGTGGTATGAGTTTTAATTCAAGATAGAAATTGCTCAAAGTAAATTAAACTACAATAACTCACATTCTTTGAACATCTTCTAGACCCATTCTCCCCATCCTCTGCTCAAGAGCCTGTTAAGAAAGAAATCAAGAAATAACTCATGACTCACAATCAGGGAAATTTGTAGTTCAAATTTGAGTGTGCTTCTAACCAGTTGGAATTCTGCGAGACATGTGTTAACACACTGAATTGTCATTATAAAGTCTTCAAGGACTCTTCATTTTGTGTCCACTTCCAAAGGTGTATATTTGTGGGGTGTATATAATTGGAAACAATAAATTACTTTGTGTCTCAGCTGTACATGTTCTCTCATTTCAATATTTGGGATATATTGCTGCAAATCATTTTAATTTATACCCGTGGTGATGTAGCTTGAGACTGGGGAGGAGAAGGTGTTCTTTGACGGGGTGCTTGCTGAACACTCTGGGCTGGTGGCGATACAGGATAGGCTGCAGGTTGCACCTGAGGTGCTGTGTGGCCATTGGCTGGTGTCTGACTTGAGGGGGACTGCGCTCCCCTACCATACGGCAACTGAACTGTTGCAGCTCCTGAAACCATAGTCAAAATCAACTGCTGTTAATGTTCGCAAATTCGGCAGATTGGAAAATATTTGAAAAATAACAAAACTTTCTTGAACATCATTTTACAAGACACTTGTGTCAAAAAACAAGATCTTGTGATTAAAATAAAGGTTATTTTTGCACATAACTCTGCTGTTTATCATCTAGACGTATCTTATGGTGATCAATTATTGCAATAAAACAAACTGTAAGGTGCAATGCATGATTGTATTGTAGTGATTGTGAGCTGATGAAAACTTTAACAACTTACAATGGAACATTTACACAACACACTGTTGCATTTGTTTTGAACACATTACTGCATTCATATCGAACACACTACTGTGTTCCTATCAAACACACTACTCCACATGAAATGAACGCAATGCATCTGTCAGTAAACACAGGTGAACACACCAAGGCAGGGGAACACACAGGTCTGCATTTTTTCTTTTGTTTTTAATTTCTGAAACACAAATGTGTTTGCTCTGCATTTAAACAGGTTTTTGCATGGACCGTCACAAATTTCTCAAAGACTGATTGAAGTAAGTGCAGTAACCAAAAGAAAGAACCAACTTTTACTATAAAATAGCTACCGTATTTTGCCGTGTATAAGTCGACCCCCCATTTTGCAGCCAAAAAAGTGCAAGTTTTAGAGTTTCCGTGTAT
>JAOBRG010087884.1:0-20410 GCA_027574985.1 Umimayanthus nakama | reverse complement strand
AATTGCCTTCTCTCGATTTTTTGAACGGGCCAGTACTCTTTGAAGCTGGGCCAGTAGATCTTGACAGTCACTGGCCCGAAGGGCCAGTGACTTCAAATGCTTATTGTCGAGCCCTGCTTGGTATGCATTCAGCACAGTTTTGCAAGATAAGCGAAAGAAAAAGATATCCCTATAAACAACACTGTATAGATAAGTCCGAAGTGAAGAAGCTTTATCCCAAAAAAAGCGAGGGAGTATAGTTTTATTCAACAAAGTCAGTGTTTCAGTCCTGTCCTTCAGTACTACCACATGAAAACTCTTACAGCTGACCGACAGCAAGTTTATTTTTTCGAGACAAGCAGAACAAATGCTTATTTTCTCTCAAAACAAATCAAAATGGACGGTCATTTTCTGGGTTTTAGACAACCGGTACTGTACAAAGATAGATCAAATAACATCAATCACATCTTTTCTACAAAACATATGGTCATTTACGGGTTTTCGACAGCTTGCTCAAATGTTACGATGAATATAGCAACAGCTATATATTTATTCAGTAGTCTTCAAGAAAACAAAAGGAATGATCAATTTATGGCTTTTTGTCAACAGGTACAAAAGTAAGAACAAATAACATCAATAATTTCTCTCTTCAAGGCAAACAAAATGTTTGGTCGTTTCACAGGTTTTTTTTACAACTGTATTAGGGTATTCTTCTTTTCAGAAAATTGTCTTGCTGGGACAATCGGTCCCATACTGTTGCATCAAAACCATCAATAAGACCAGCAAGAAAGTGAAGGAACGTGCCTTCTTTATACTCGTCAGGCCTGGCTTGGAATACGGCATTCTGTCCCTGTTTGGAATCACCACAAATGCTCCAACTTTGTAGCGCTTCTAGTTAGCCGTCATCTCAGCAAATAATACTGATCCTTGCAGATCACTGGCCACCTACGAAGACCGTGACTTTGCGGCCTTTCCATCTAGTATTAGTTGAACAGCTAACTTAGGTTTCCCATTTAAGATTTAAGACTATTTTCTTAAGTTCTTACTTGAATAGCCGCTGGAGTTAAGGGTTCGTATATGACTCGTTCTTCGTGACCAAAGACTCCAATAGTGACCTTAAACAAGCAAGGGATAAAAAACGAGTAAATGATCTCATTAAATGCAATTACTTTTAGTATCAGCACCATAGTTGAAGTTCAACCATGAACGATTTGGCCTGTACAAATTGAAACTGAAGGTAGTCATTTATTTTGGCAATAATCAAGGCTATACAGAATGTGTCCCTGAATAAATGCTGTTTTACTATTACTGTTACTGTTATCTTTATTATTATTATTATTACTATTATTATTATTATTATTACTATTATTATAATAATTAGTGTCATTATCATTACTATGATTGCTATTATAGTAGTTGGTGTTGTTATTGTTGTTGTTGTTGTTGTCGTCGTCGTTTGGTTGTTGTTGTCGATGACGCTCTTGGTGGTGTTTGCAAAATGTATTTAAAATTATGCTACACCACATGACAAACTCTTCTGCATCAAGATGCTCCTAATCGCAGAAAAAAAAAACAATATATACACACCACTTTGCCTCGCACAAGTATGGTTGTAATACCGGGTGCAAGACTGTCCGCTAGCTTCCCAAGAAGCCCTGCACCCCGACGCACTACATTCCACTTCCGGTCGTACCCAGCCTGCTTGTACACTGCCTCGATCTGTTCCACAACTGTCCCCATGTCTTCAGGCAGGACAAAGAACTTTCCCTCTCGATTTAAAAGTTCCTGGTTTAAAATTTTAATAAAACAGTTTAATCGATGGCAATACGCCAATTCGGTGTTGTTGCAGAGTTGTCTGAAGTGTCAGAACGACCAAGCATATCACTCACTGCCTATCGATTTGACGTAGTTTCCACCGCAGGCAACTCTGTTATCATTGGTTAACTTACTTGCAAGATTAACATCTTTCTGTTTTCATTGGGACAATCGTGAAGCTCAGCCACCAAGCCTTCCCGTGACTTAGTCACCAGATCCCTCCCGTCGTCTTTGTCGCAGTGAATTGTTGTCTCACTTGGTGCTACAGTTGTGCTGTAACCACGAGTGAGAGTGAAGCCTCGTGATCGTGGAACAAACTGCGGACTCTTAATGGCAGGTGCACTCTCCTCTGTAATAACCTCGACTTCAAAGCCCAATTGTTCTGACTCTGCAGCAAGGTGACTATAGGAAAAAAAACTATAATAACAAGAGGCCATACAAATAGCCTAATTTGGGCCTTTTCTGTATGCTTAGAAAATATTTTAAAACCAATTGAAACAATATATGCTTCAATCCCTCATGTTGACTACAATTCGTACGTTATTTGGCAAGGAAAGATGAAAAAGCTTCCGTGAAGTGGGAAGGATGCTGGTAAAAGAAAATGATCAACACATGTTTGGTACATTGTTTGTAGATTGATTTTATTCAACAACATTTCTGACTACCACTGATATAATATCATTCGAATTTGAAGTGAAAGGAGTGGATAAAGGCTGAAAAAATAAGACAAAAACGCTTGAAAAGCGCAACCGGGAAGAAAACAAAAGCTTAACAATGAACAATCAAGACAGAAAATACGGAGAAAACCTCCATATTAAACGGCTAGAAAAGGATCCCGGCGGTAGCAGTGTTATTTAAGTGTATAAATCACTTATGTTTTTTTATTCATATCTAAAATCTACTTAATTATAACATTCTGATAAACATAGCAAAAAAATTACTTCCGGTTTTAAAATGACCACGCAAAAGGAAGAATGGTTGCAAATTGGGCTGTGACATAACTACAGAAGTCAAACTTCGAGTCTTCAATCGCTGGGAGAAGATGTGACATTCCTTACATCTGCTGTTTATAATACGAAAAGTCAGGAAACACAAAACAAGATATTTCTCCAGCAATTGAAGACTCGAAATATGAATTCTGGAATTACCGTAGCATTATCCAACATGGACCCATTCTTCCTTTTGCGCGGTCATTTTGATACCGGAAGTAAAACTTTGCCTGTTTGAACGTTAATTGCGCCACGAAGAAAAATCCAAATCAATTTTTTTGCTATGTATATCAGAACGATCGGCAAATTCTAAATATGAAAAAAACCCACAAGTGATATATACTTTTTAAGAATTTGAACAAAAGTCGTTCCAACTGATGAACATAGGGAAGTAGACACTAAGTCTGTGGTCTCTTTAGGTCAGAAGTGAGTAAACGGTAACCACACTACAACTTCTTCAAGTTAAAGGACTTAGAAATAAATCACAACTTGTAAAGCCAACTGACCTGATTGACTCATCGCGTTGCAGAAAGTCCAAGTGGTCAACGCAAGCTGTTGAAACCAGTGTCTTTCAGAAGGAAATGCAAGACATGTTTAGTTGTTGTTTCAATATAAAGCTTCTATCCGAGAGTGAAGTTGCTCTAGTCTGGTGTTCGCAAACACAAACGACATATTGCCATGCAACAATTACACATACGCAGCTAAATACTTGATACTCCGGCTAGGACTTAATTCCACACGGTAAAAATTCCACGCTTGAAGCGTGCCTAAAGTTTTGGTCGTGAACCTCGAAAACGAAGTTCCCGCGGTAGTGTTTTTTTGTCTTTATAGCATAGAGCTCCGTATAGAATAGTTCAACTCTGTAGGTTTTATTACGTGATAGTCTCTAAAAAATTTGCATTTTTGCTAACATTTTATTATATAAATGACAAAATGATGAAACTTTTATATCAACTGCTATCGCATTTTTTTTAAAAACTTTGCTTTGTGAGCATATGTTTAATCTGCCAGTGCTTTCAAACACTATGCCAAGTCAAGACTACATATAGCAACAAAACCTTGTAAGGTTGGCAGTTTTGACAATAAAATTAGAGTAAGGTGACAGGTTGGCGTTAATAGCCCTGTCACACTACTGCGTATCATATTAGCGTATGCATGCCAGCGTTTGAACATACGCTTGTAGACGCTGCCATACGTTGAAGGTACGCTAGACATAGGTTGTATACGTTTCAAGCACGGTCGCATACGGTGGCACGAGGCAGAGTATCTTTATTTAAGCATGCTCAAAAAATTTGCGCGTATTCGGACGTATGGTTTAAACGCTGAGCATACGCTGAATATGTAAGAGCTACGCTAGAGAAACGTTACTCACAGGTAAAATGCGGTGGCCTTACGCAGGTGATCGATATGCTACTTATAGCGTTACTCACAGGCTCAGAACTACAAGTTTACCAACAAATCTGTTTTTTCCGAATGGCACACTTTGAGCGTATGAAAATCAGTTTTTGAATTTCATACGCAACCAATACGGGTTTTTTTTCATACGCAATGTGACAGGGCCTTAAGCAAGACGAGCTCGTTGCAAACAGATAAGCCTGCTGTGAATTCACGCACAAACCTGTGACTTTCCCATCCGTATCTTTATACCATTGCATTGACCCCTCTTAAAAGACGCCAGCATTTCCAGCATCTCGGGAAAATGCTTGCCCCTGCACATGAAGAAATTTTCAAAGTTCAAAAATAAGGTAACAATCATTTAATATTCATACTAACATCATCATCAACAACAACAATAACAGCAACAACAGCAGCAATAATAAATAATGAACAACGATAACAAAAACGGTTAACAACAGGTATACTAATATTATATCTAGGTGTTATAGTCAGTGACATAAATAACAACAACTATGCTTTATTATTATCTCCACATATATTTTTGCTGTTATTATATACGTGCTATGTTGTTATCTCTACAAACCAGTTTCACAATCATGCGCAGTACGTACTATCGTTTTTATTGGCGGGCTACACGTCCTTGCAGTTGATTTGTTTCTATCATTTTTAAAAAAATGCTAATGAGTTATTTTATTGTTCTACCTCATTTGCATTGTATTCGCGTACGGGAAGTGCGACGTTTGAAACGGGCCTTAATAGGCCCTTTGCAGCTAGTGGTCACATGGTACAAAATCCAAAATATTGGAGAGCAAAAGAATGTGCCGGTCTCCAAAACAAAACACAATTAACTAGAAAAATGTGATTTTTCTTTGTTTACATTTCCCAGTGGAGTCCTGTCACATTCCTTTGCCCTCCAAAACGTTGGGTTTTGTACCATGTGACCTCAAGCTGCAAAGGGCCTATTTCCAGTGCAATATAACAAAGTCGCCATCACCTTAACCGCTGTTCTCTGAGAAAAATCGTGAACGTTGGACGTCCTCGCAAATGCCAGTTATTACGAACAAATGCCAAGGTGCTCTAGAGAATGAAAAAAGTAGTTAACATAACTAGAAAGAGATTACGTGAGACCAGCACGAACTCAGAGCACAACAAATTTCCAGCTTGGAATCATTACGTGAGATGGGTGTTTACACATGTGACCACTGAGCACAGACTTTAGTAGCATATGGATACTACTGAATGGATATCTAGCTGCAGACACATTTCACTCTGCCATGCAAATCTCGTACTAGCATGACTGACTAGTCTTGTGATTACATGGCAAAAACTGCTGAACTGGTCTAAAGAAGAAAAGGTTTGAGAGTTTTAAAAGGCGTTTGAGTGCTTAGAATGAGTCGGACCGATGTGACATTTGTAAAACCAGTCTTATTTATATAATCAGTTAAAGGGATTTGAGTTTGTATAGGAAAAGCTATTCTATCGTCTCTACCTCACAACTTCTTTCGAGTGTCTACGGTCTCTTGTTTTTTTTGTTTGTTTGTTTGTTTATTTGTTTGTTTGTTTATTTGTTTGCTTATTTGTTTGTTTGTTTGCTTCCTTGCTTGTTTGTTTGCTTGTTTGTTTGCTTGCATGCTTGTTTGCTTGCTTGCTTGTTTGCTTGCTTGCTTGTTTGTTTGCTTGCATGCTTGTTTGCTTGCTTGCTTGTTTGTTTGTTTATTTATTTATCATTGTCTTTCTTTTTGTTGCTACTGTAATTGTTAGTAGCATTTTCAATATTAATGTTTTATTAATTTCTTTTCTGTCAACTTCAACTTAAAGTTCAACTATTTTTCAAGTTGTGTTATTACTGGCATGGTAAGTTGCTGGATAAACTGCCAAAATGCGTCAGTCTGGAAAGTAGTCAAAAACCTGCACTCTCGAACTCCTACGCCAACTTAAATCAATAAGTGCTTTGATTTCATATACAAACTTTAACAGGTTCGCGTCCATAAAGAATCACGCTACTTTATCCCCTAACTCCCGCACAACAGGCACAGTTCAACCTGCGCAGAAGACGGTACCTTGATCTCATCAATGACCAATGACATGTCGAGCGACATGTAGAAATCAGACTCGTCCAGTAGTTTGGGGTATATTACCACAGTACGGCCCAGGATCCGGTAGATCTGCAGAAGCATTTTCAAAATTTCGAGAACAACTACGGCAAAGTTACTTTAGAGGAGCAATTAGATAGCAATACATAAAAAATACAATAAAACCAATCAAAAGCACGATTCAAGACAAAAACAACTTGGAGAGAGCTGAAAAACCATTCATAAACGGGAAAACGCACAGGTGTATGGACAAGCAGACAGACGGACAGACAGACAGACAGATAGACAGACAGACAAAAAAACAGACGTACAGTCGTAAAGAAAGATGGAGAGGAAAGTCGGCAGACTGGCAGACAGACAGACAAAACGATAGAAAGACAGGAGGAAATAACTATAGTATATGCCTATATTTAACATGAGATACATTTTAATTTACCAGTTACTTTACAGATCTATATTTCAACAAATTGAAATCCTAAATACTTAATTCCCCAACTGGCCTGAGGCACTCAAGTGGCAATACACAGGCGTGACCAACTGAAATGGTTTGAACTGGGGATCACCGATCGACAAACACATGTCAAAAAATTTAAATTTCGTCAACTGTGAGAGGCAGAAGTTCCCGTAACCTTTTGGTCAAAAAAAGTTACAGGCCGATCATTTTAGCTGTACAAACTGCTCCTCTCTTGGAAATTTAGCAGCGTTTGTCTCACGCTTGCGCAGTTCTCGCACCGATCGGTCTGGATCGGGGTTGTAATAATAATAAGCTTTACTTATTCAGGTAACACCATTCATTAAAAAAATGTTCTCCCAAGCAGAACCTGTAAAATATTATCTATACAATTAAAATTAGAATAATGCTTAAAGCTAGATGTTTAGAAAAATTACAATTATGCTTATAAAAAAGTCGTGTTTGGATGTAAAGTTTGCTATAGTCAAATATTTAAAATGTTGACTTAAACAAAATTATCAACGAACATGGAGACTAAAAATCTACGAAGCATTAAAGACAACAACAACAACAACAACAACAATTTATTTAGTCCTCGTTAGTCAGAGTTACAGTATTTTTAGTTACAGACTTATTATAATAGGAGGAACACAGCTACTTAAAAATAGCATAGGCTAGTCGAGTTAAGTAGCTGTGGTCAGGCGGAAGTTACAGTTATTATTTGTTGAAAGGTAGTATCAGGATAATGTATATGAAATATAGGAAAAAAAACATGAACAATGACAAGAACAACAATTGTGACAAACATTAACAAGTAAGTAGGGGGCATATTGGCAGTAAATTGCATCACATATCTGAGTATTTACTGAAGATAGACTTTTTCAAGTGTTTCTTAAATTTGATTCGTTTTTCTAACTTGATGTTCTCTTGGATTGAATTGAAGACAGTTTGAGAACAGATCCGAGTGGAGTCTTGGGTCAAACAAGAGATCTCGATCCCATGCACCGACCCTTTAATCAACACTGTATCTCATTCAGCAGACTGTTAGTAAACACTAATCAACCTACTGAACGATGCTGTCTCCCATTCATTCAGCAGACTAGAAGTGAAACATTACCTTGCTTGTTCCAAGAGCACCTATCGGCCTGGATGGTCGACCTTGTAAACCCAGTTTTCGGTTCACTCCAAGACGCTCATATGCCTAAGGTACAATATACTAGAGATAGGTTTCTCTAAGATCTCGAATCTAATTACTGTCAGTTGTTCTTGAAATTAATCTAAAACATGACTACGTGATAACAGATTACTCAAAGGGAGTACTGCGAGGCGAGCCAACAGAACGACTGCGAAGGAGACTAACGGCTGACAACCAAAGCACTCTTAGAAAGAACAAAAAACAATTCTAAAATGGTCAAAAAAGGTACAAAAAATGCGTGTGCAAGTTATAAAAACTGCCTCATTTTAGTTTTTAGATGACTTGTCTACCCAAACTTGAACTTGTTTGGTGTTAAATAAGATTTGCAAAATTACAAAACAGCAAGAAATACTTAATGTGTTAGCATTGGGCTTTAAATAACGTCAGACATTTTCATATTCAGATTCAGAATTAACGCAAAATGCAATCGGAGTAGAAAACATAAGGCATAAGATCCCCAAGAACATTTTAGTACCTGGCATTCCCCACCCCCAACGCCTCCCCCAACCCCTCCCCCAAACAAAAAATCAGGTTACTAGTATTTTAAAGTTAGGCAACAAGGAAGCAAACTTGTGACAACAAAAATATAAACAACGGAAAAAACTGTTAATAAGAACAGATAGTAAGGTATTGAATGTCAACAGGTTTTCGGACAAAATAAATTTAAACAGTTCATTCCTGTTTTGTAAACACCACCGCCTCTCAGGAACACCATCAACCAACCTTGACGAGTTGACCCGGGGGCCACAGCTGGATTGGGTCGATCTGCTCAGGCGTCTCTGTCTCAATGCCAAACATTGCAAGTGTCGCTTGTAGCCTGCAGACAAATCGTTTACATTATCCAGTACCCTAAATAAAAAAAATTTCCAGAAAATTTCCAGAAAATTTTTGGGGATCTACAAAAAAAATGAATTTCTCTTGATATGGACAATGAATGAGAATGAAGAGGGAAAAAGAAGAGAAAATTATTTCTTATATGGTTGTACGGTTCAGTTTACTCAGTAAAACAATTGTGGAATTTGCTGGTCTGATTTGTAGATATTCTACCATACCTCGCTGTATTGTACTATGGGCCTGGAACCCAACACCGCAAATGTTGCCGTGTGTTTAATGGTACTCAAGGAAATAGTAGGAATATCAGAAAAAAAAACTTTTTCAGAAAGCTCTTGTCGAGTTCTTAAAACTTTAAAAAAATCATCAGAATTAAACTATCTTGCAAAATATAAAACAAGCTACATGTAAAGAAATACAAATAAACCAGGTTCTTGTACACCGTTGAGAAGGCAAAACTAAATAAGAAATCTTGTTAAATACCAAACACTGGATATTGAATTTCTGGCAATCTGATTAGCTCTCCATTCACGGTATCCTATCTACTGCAGATTGTCTAAACATGGAAACTTATAACGAAAAATTTTACCTGAAAATGGCTGAAAACTCGAGTCGGTAGAAAACAGCATTCGAGATATTTTTATCCAGTGTTTGGTATTTGATAAAACAATTATTCCACTCACGCTTGTTGGATATGAGCTTGTGATAGCCGACTCGGTGCTTCGCACTTCGTCCGCTATCTAAAAGCTCATATCCAACGCGCGTTCGTGGAATAATTGTTTAGTATCTGCTTAATATAACACTGTAAACTGCGTCTTTTTCTAACTTTTGATCGGTTCACGTGTCAGATGCTCCTTACAAACTGCATATGATATCTTTCTCCAAAATTTTAACTCAATTTGCAAATAATAGGAAGACCTCCAGTGACACTAAATGTTTTGACATCTACAAATCTTACCTAATCGGCGTTAGTTTCTGGTAGACAATTTTCACATTTTTTTTTAAATAAATCATGTATATATACTCAATTTTATTGTTTTAAATTCACATACATGTATTTTCATGGACAGGACGTAGCAAAAAATAAGCCTTTAGGTACATGTAGTCAATTATAGTCATAACTACAAATCCAGAGTATCCTCACTTGAACAAAAATTGTCTAATACCGACAACTGTTCTCAACTGAAATACCTACATATGTGCAACTACATGAACATTTAAAAGTTTTGAAAAACAATATTTGATGCTGAATTGGGCAATACCAGTAAAGTTTGTGACAGTTGCTACACATCACTTGAACAACTCTAATCTGCTGCATTTAACACAGCCAGTGTTCACCTGGTTACACAACACTCAACAGCACCAGTGACGCGTTATTGCGAAACATGTTCTTTTTGGACGCAAAAATGAAACATCAGTGCGTCCAAATGGACGCAGATAGGCGTAAAGTAGTTTCAGATAAAAAAGCATTTCAGACTGGCTTCCACACTTAGAGAACTAAAAAAAAATCGCCGGTTTCGGATGCTGGCGTCTTTTATTTTGCGTCTGTGTTGATGCACAGTTTTTAATATTCTTGTTGTTCGGCGATACCTTCAGTTTTATGATGTTTTCTTCGTTGTGTTTCTCTGTTTTGCTTCACACGCGTACGATAGAGCGCGATTCCTTTTGACAATGCCTGTAACATTTTTGTACGAGGGAAGCTCGAACGAACTAGCCCTGCTTGCCACGTGACAAGAATCAAGATGACTGAGAGTTTTCTGCACGATCTTTTCTCATTCAAATCATTAAGCTTTTGTGCACAAAAGACATACGATAAATGAATGGATCGTACCTCTTCATAGCCCAAATGCATGAATTCTTCTTGAAATCTACTTAGAAAACGCAACAGAATTTCAATCGTGATCGTATTTTCTAAACCAGCTTCTCAGCTTGGTAAACTTACTAAATAAAACTACATTTTTGTCTCGATTTATTGTCGATGCTTCCTTAAACTTAAAGTTTTTTGATTTTGTATATTTTGTGTTATTGTGCAAATTACATCGTATGAAAACAAACATCCCGTGTAGAATGCCCATCTCTACTTTAAAGGTGAAACAATGAGAAAAACGTGCACATTCTACCTTGACAAATACGTAGTTATCGTGCGCGATCGCCTCCACCAGCTAATAATCAACCCTCCACTAAGCCAGCAAAATTTTTATAGGCGTGTTGTTTGTTTTTGTTTTTCATTCAGTTTAGTTCAACTGACGTTGTTTTGGTCCATTAGGAAAGAAAAACTGCTAAATCCTGCAATGATTTAAAAGTAAAAAAAATACAAACAAAACCTGCTTTGAAAAAGGGAACTTGAAAAGGAAAATCATGAATATTAAAGAAGACCCCCAGATCCAGCAAATGGACCCCTCATTTCAACAACAGTGGGTCCGATGGACCCTCACGTTTCAGATCCTAGATTTACCACTGCAGCACTGTTAATGTACTAAGAATTTGTCAAAAATTAAAAAGTAATCAGAACGTCATGTTACTTACTCCTTGCTTTCCGATATAAGAATCACCTGAACTACAGGATCAGACTCGGCGATCTAAAGAAAGACAAATAAGTTTATAGGTCAGCTTAAGATTTAAATTCTTGATATTTTGGCAAAAATGTTTTTGCCAGGACAGTTTTACCGTTTTAAACTGTTTCCTTTCCAAAGAGCGTCAATTACACTTAAACCCCTCTCCCGCCCCCCCCCCCCCTTTCTGTTATACTTAACTCCATCTCTGGTATACCCTCCTTACACTTGCAGCTTCCCTTATTTAAGGTCGCTTTCCATTTGTCCGAAACTGGTTCTGACCAGTTTAAATGGAAAGGTTCAAGGCGCGCGCGTACGTTTTTCCCGCTACAACTCTCAAATTCCCGCGCTTTGGCTGACCGGAGCGGGAGAACTGAGCGGCACCGATCCATGAGCCAGTTCTGAGGACTCGTGCGTTCCATTTAAGAATTGACTGGTTAGACCAGCCTTACAAGCCAAATGGAAAGCGACCTAAAAAGCCTTCCTATTTACTAAATTTCTTACTGCTGTTGAAATTTACTAAACCCCTTCCAAAAATAGCGAGTCAGACCAATAACTATATCATAAGAACTCCCAATGTAAAAATGTTGAACCTTCGAAGTATTTTTACTAGGCATTACATGTAGATGTATTCCGTATCAGAATTGGCGAGGAGAACTCAATTCATAAGCAGTACCTGGAAAGAGGAGTATCTGAAGTTCATTGAGGCGTATCGGCGTGATTTGGCTGTCTGGAACAAGTGGCGACCGATGGGATCTATTTCACTCACATCCAGCAAGCCTTCCACTGTGGACAGAAAACACTGATATAAACAAATTTAAATGAGTTAATTAGTGTCAGTACTTATCAAAAGAAGAAGTATTATAAACTAACTATTTAAAATACAAATAAACTAAAGATTTGACATCGCAAAGTATTTTCTGGATATGCCAAAGTTTTTAAGAGACACTGCATTCAAAACTGGGTTTGCAAAGGAAGTGTGAATTTAATAAACACATAATCCTAATAACTTAACTGCAACATATATTGAAGAAACTATGCTTGTATGGGATTTAGAAGTTGTCATCAACCCCACAGCCACTCGCCATTGCCAAAGTCTAGTACTGGCATAACTGATTTAAACAAGATAATTAGTACATGCAACTAAATCTTGCATTGTTATTCTAGCATTCAACTCATAAATTCTCTTCAACCAAGGGCAGCATTTCTGGTTTAAACGTTGTAACCGTAGCAGATTATCTTATGAAGGACAAACGGGTTTAGTCACAAAAAAAAGCCAATCACGCAACTTATTACAAAATTTAGTCAGTGGAAGTAAGAAGAAACCGTACTCAAGTCTTTGCATTAGTTTTCACGGTTACCGCAATTTGTTGATGTAAGAGCAAATCATCAAAGTTTCACGTTGAAGACGATTCTCTAATAATTTAGAGGTTTTTCATTTCTTCCGATCTGCACCATTAAGGCAAGCGTTTTGAATGCTAAGGCAGTTAATTTTAAAAAAATGTTTCATTTGAAAGCTTTTGCAGACCTCTCACACTGCGATTCAAATCAGTATCGTACACTATTCTATGTTTTGAAAAATTATCTTAAAATCTTATGATGTTTGAGATTTTCAGGTCGTTCCGTTGACTGCAACTCCTACCGAGGAGGTTGAGCAAGATAAGCATCGACTGGCCCCACAAGAATCCTTCATCTTCCACTTCATTGCCAAGACGCACTTGTGAATGAGGGTTCTCTCGTTCTTTGTCTAAATACATCTTTGGTACATAGAAATACTTTGGCAGGAGGTCACCTACAACAATGAAGTGCAAGGATAGAAAGGTTTACCTTTTTGGTACACAGAAATACTTTGGCAGGAGGTCACCTACAACAACGAAGTGCATGGATAGAGAGGTTTACGTCTTTGGTACATAGAAATACTTTGGCAGGAGGTCACCTACAACAACGATGTGCATGGACAGAGAGGTTTACGTCTTTGTTACATGTAAAAGTACTTTAGCATAGAAAGTCACACACAACAATGAAGTAGATGGAGGGATTTCGCTTTTTGAGTGTGGAGAAATATTTTGCAGGTCGCCTTACTGAAGCAGTGAATTGGGCAGGATGTATTACAATTTAGGTACATACGAGTACTTTTGCAAAAGAACACATACAACAATTAAATAAAACGAAGGGGTTTAACATTATGGGTGTAAAGGAATTCTTTGGCAGGTCACCCAAAACAGTGACTTGGACAAGATGTTTTATAATTGGGTACATACAATTACTTTGGCAGGTCACCCAAAACAGCAAAACGGATAGAAGGGATATACATCTTAGCTGTAGGTACACCCAAATACCTTTGCGGAAGGTAACATGCAACATTTAGACGGACTGAGGGTTTCACAATTTAAGTTTATAGAAATACTTTGGCAGAAGTTCACCTACAACAATGAATCGGACAAAGGCATTTCACAACTTTGGTACACTTATTGAACTGCTCTGGCAGAAGGTCACTCACAGTTGTGAAAAGGATTATGGGAGCTTTATAGCCGATTTCTCCAGTACACTCAAACATTGCAGACCAATGATTCAGAACATACAGACGAAAGTTTTCTGTACACGTTTTGATTCCAAGAGAGATCTAACCTTTCTTAAAGGACCATCAGAAATGGGGGAATCGTTTAAGTTATCGAATGTATGTATCAATAGTTAGCTCCTATCATATTGACATGCAAACAATACCTTCTTCCGAGTTCACAAGAATGTCCTCTCTTAGAATCCTGGTGTACTTGAACAGCGCATTACGGTCATTGCGGAAAATTGCTGTTGGAACAAAGAACGCTGCTTACTACATTCAGCTATCAAAATCTATAAACATTTTGGAGATTGGTTGACGTTTGTGGATGATACTTCTCTAATTTATTAACGAACTTATTAATTTTATTAATTTATTAATAACTAAAGTGCTGCAAACAGAATGGTGAAAGCATTTGGTTTCTTACTACAAACAATAAAGGGCTCTACCTACAGCATAAACTTTGTGTCCTTCTGTTACACAGAAATTATACAGCAACTTACAGAAGGTGTTGGACAATATCAAAATTTGAATAGCATTATCGATTCATGCTCTGTGGTGTATGTTTCATGGTCTATGTTCTTAAAGGCAATCACGACATAACTGCTTAAACATACATGTACAGCCAGTTTTCATCAAACCGTTAAAAATGAAGCTAAATTTGTGTTTTCAAAAACACTAACTACATCTTATCCTATCAATGTATACAACTATTTCAAACAATATCGACATTTGAGAAGGATAAAACAAACACAAAAGAAAATGGACTGCACAAGCCCTGTATTTCGCACGACAGAACATTCATTTGAACACCCGTACCGCCAAGCTAACCAAAACATGAAACTAACAAAACTAAACTTGTAACTGTAATCAAAACTAGTTAAGCAACAAAAAACTCTAAACTCAACATGTTTGCGATATGGCTGCTGTGCTTTTCACAGTTAAACTACTCTTGAAATAGCTGTAAACGAACTGCTGTGTACAGCAAATATACTCACCATCGAGTGCAAGGTAAATGAAAAACAGTGGCCATTCACATTCGATACCGTCAAAGCGCTGCAATTAGATCAGGATGGCGCCAGTTACGTGTTAACGTACATGCAACGATATTAAAACTAAATCATAACCCTGGCTTGTTAGGAACACATGCAATTTAGTAGTTGTTTACCTGAAATCTGCAACTTCAAATTGTCACATATTCCGATATGTCACTTTAATCGGAGAAAGGATGGTTTCAAAGGTTATTTTGTTCTACATGTTAACTTTTTCAAGTTTTAGTTTTTTTCGTCATTTGTTCTCTTTGTTTTCCCTCAACATTTATCTTTTACTGAACTGCTTTTGTGGCCTACAGACTAATCGATAGTGATGTTCATGACACTTTTCTTTAGACAATTATTGATGTTTTGTATTTATAGATCAAGATAGTGGCTTATACAAAATTAAAGGACCAATTCCAAATTTCCTAAACAAAAACCACCATAGTGGATTAGTGCCAGCAGAGCTTTTGTTACAAATATCAAAACTTGTCCAAAGGTTGCCAGCAAAACGATTTCTTCCAACTTGAATTAAACAGAAACACTTTTCGGGTGGGACACTTTGATGGATATTATTGAAGGGGATTACGACATCATACATGTAACTACTCTGAATATAACCGGGAGATGGAGTAAATCCAGTGTAATCGAGAATATTGACGCACACACCGTACATACGTGGGCATTTAATAAAGCCTAAGTTTCCGTATTCAAGTATGTATTCAACTAGTATCTTTGGTTAAATAAAATTAAATACGGCTTAATGAATGGATGTTGCTACCTGCAGCTCTTTCTTTTTTAATAAATTCAATCATCTATACACTGATAATACATACTACTCAATCACCACCAATCATTATCATTCACCATCAATCACAATCATTCACCGTCAGTCACAATCAATCACCGTTAAGGCCTGTTTAAACGGAGGCAACATGTTGGGACAACATCATCCAACAATGTTGGCCACAACATGTTGTCTCCGTTTAAACACCATGTTGGGACATGTTGGGACATGTTGGGCAGTGTTGGAAAGCGTTGGAAGATGTTGGATGAATTTTGATTTCTGTCAAACTTTCCATCCAACAATGGCCAACATTTTTCTTCGAGCATGCGTACTTGTGGACATTCGCTGGTACTCAATCTATCCGCGTACGTCAAAGCGAGGGCAATGTGATCCCAGAAGGCACAGCGTCCGTATAAAGAACCGTCATTTTGTTTGTCACAAGGAAAGACATTACTTTTTATTGTATGATAATCTTTTATCAACTGATGTGGTAAAGTGTTCCGTAAGTAGTTGTCATGTGCAATTTAAGAAGACTAAGCGCTACTTTAAGTTAACTTAATCGAGGATTGTTTTTAACGAGCTGCCTGTAATCGGTTGCCGCACAAGAAGTATTTGAAAGAATTGTTGAAAATTGTTACTCGCTTGCACTTTGTCATTGCGTTGTACACTTTGTAAAAAAAACCGATTATATTAAAGTAATATAAATTTCCATTTGTTTGTTGTTTATTTAAACTGTGTTTCAGGAATGTTCCAATTAATTACTGAGTTGAGCCGCCTTGTTTTGTTTTAAAAACAAAAACGATTGGGTGATGGCTACTCGTTCCCGAACCCAGCGATCACAAATAAAAACTTGAGACCTGGTAACAATCTAACATGTTGGATGGTGTTGGCTTCGTTTGAACACTAGTGTTCCCAACACTATCCGACATTGCCGCCTAACATGTTGCGTCCAACATTGTTGGGCAGTGTTGCATCCGTTTAAACGGGCCATTACATGTATGTATTTTGTTGTAACTTCGGCTGTCGCTATTATTGAAACGGAACCGGATGTTCTATGAACGAGGTATATGATGGGAAAACGTTATCAACCCATAACCTGAGCACCTATAACGGGGACATGACATTCCAAACGTCTAACAAAACATTACAAGGCAGTAACTCCTTAAAGGGGCTGTCTGACGCTTTGAACGCGAATTCCTACTATGGCTGGGCATAAGACGTTAAAAACACCAAATGAACTTCTGCTGAAACTAATACTACCATACTTTTACCTTAAAGGTTGTAAATGTGGTAGGGATGGTTTGATTTCGAGGTAAGTTAAAACGGATTTCAGTTGTAAGCGATGAAGTGAATTTAGTGTTGGCCCGTAGGATAAATTATGAAGCAGCGCAATATGGTTCCCAACTGTATTAGTTCTCGACAATTCCGTTTGCGGGAAGAGTTCTTTTGTCAAAATAAGTCTCATTTATCAATGTATTTTGGGTAGAAATGAAAAGAACTAGTTTTGGAAAGCAGCAATTTTGAGTAGAGTGAGCGTGAAACTGCCCTTTAAAGGTTTTAACAGTCAATGTGAAACACTGCGGGCGTGTCGCGGCGTGATCACACGAGTTCCAAGTATTAGTAAATACCTCCAGTTCTTCCTTTTCGTAGTATCTCCGATTCTTATCCTCCAAGACAGTCATGAAGCCATCTTTAGGGAATCTCTTGAGTCCATACTTCCCCTAAAAACAGGTTATACATTTGTTAAACATCCAAAATCAACTGTTGAGCCACAATACTGTACTTTCTGTAGACCCATAATTGAGGTGTTAAGTCACAAATATTGATTTTACTCGAATTTCACAGCCGGTTTTAGATTTGTCATATCGGCCTTTTGAAACTGAACTTTCAAGAAATTTTATTAGAAGATGTATATAGTGCTTGATAATGCACTGAAACAGATAGCCTTATAACTGCTGTCTAAAGTAATAGAAGTCAACTTGGCTTCACTGAATCTAAATGAAACAAACCAATGAGTCCATGACAGTTTAAGCTAACTAGGGCCAAGGTTGGCCAAGGGTTATAATAAAACTTTTGCTTCTTTAGCCAGAGAGCCACTGTAGTACTCAGACTAATAGTTACGTATTAAGTTAACTGCGGCATCGTTCATGAATGCGCTCAAAAGAAGTGCCGAATCTATTCAAAATTCGAATTTTCAGTTATGTAGGACTTGTATCTAGCACTTGCACCCTTGAACATGAAAGACTTGTAACAAACTTGAAATTTGGCTCTGAACCATGAAAAAAGATCTCTGACCCTGAATGAAAGTTAAACTATTTTCCAGCGACCAGTAACTGGCTAGTGGCGAATACGAGTCAAAGCAAACTACAACTCACGCAACTTAATGTGTTTGGACTTCAGTTTGGATTTAGTACCTCTAGTTTATCAATGACAAGCTTTCGCGTCTGTTGTTTCAAGGCTTCATCGTCCACAACAAAGGCTGGGAAGCCAAGAATGGTCAGGAGAGATGCGTCAGTTACCTGGTATTCGTTCATGAGAAAAAGATATTATACACGTCAGTAATAACAGGACTACACGTACAGTATGAACAACAAAAAGACGTTAGTTAATGTACTGTACATCCTTCACATCCGCTAAAGCAATTTTACTAGCTGGGATCAGGAAAAAGATCACCGCGCTTTGTCTTAGAAGCTTAAACATCTACAACTGATCAGATTCCTTGGGTAAAAGTATTTCGGCAAACTAATGGTACAAATTAAGGTTCTGAACAGCAAGGATTGCTTCAGAATGTTTTACAGACCATATCTTTCCTTGTTGATCTAAACGGATACTCAGCTTACTCATCAATGCAGAAACAACAGGTTTTCTTCCTGTTCTTCCAGGTGTATCAATTAAGGGGCTTGTTTATAAAGGATCTGTTTTAGGTGGCAAAGTAATGCAAATTTTTTTCTGCATCAAACTCAAGAAAAGTAGCTCTTTCAAGACTTATGTAATACAATACTTAAGAAACTGCCTAATTGATTCCTGGGGAACTAGAAACCGGAAAAATGGCTAGTGTGTGTTTAATTTGTACAATGCATGTAGGTTTTCACACTTAGAACAAAACTACATCGTTGACTAATTTCAGTATTCCCAGAGAAACCCGGTATACCGTAGCTACATTATAATGTGTTCCTTTAAACCTTATGTACCATTCAAACTTCCAATTTGACTTTTTTCAAATGCTCTCAGTCCAAGCATGACACACTACATGCACTCCCATGGCACGCTCTGATTCAACTTTAGTGAGCTGCACGCCATCAACAAAAAGTGTTTAAAAAAGATTTTTTGTTGAATCTGCTAAAAATCACTGCAATTGTTTCGATCTTGTTTGAGGTCCAAACAGCAAAATTTGCTGCTTACTAGTGCTTTTCAGTACTAAAATTTAAAGGGAAAACGAAACTTCAAGACTTGCTAGGATTTCCAGCCAAAAACATTGGAACAAGGCAGGGTTGTGGTGTACACGTACATGTTCTTTCTTGCTTTGTGTTTCATTTGTTCACTCGATTCAAAACTTCACCTTTTTGACGCTATCACTCTCACAAGTTTCCAAATAGTGAATTTCTATCTAACCTATCATCATCAAGCTGCACGTACATATGTCCTTTCATGTTGAGATAATTGTACGGTTCGTGTTATAGTTGGAGTGTCGATCATTTGATACTGTATAGATAAGATTTGTATAAAATTAACTTGCACCTTAACACAGATAGAATCAGAACTTGGAAATCAGTTTGCCACCACTGCAGATCCACTGACAGTCACTTCCGTGTTCCAATTAAATGAAAAATGATCGTAATTTCTAATTGTTTTAACAACTTGCTCTGAACATGACATAGACCGGTATATGTTATAACGTTGTTGTTGCTTACTTTTTGTTTGTTTTTGTGAGCACGTTGTAAGTGATTCGATTACACATACCTTTGATGAAGAGGCTCTTGGAAGGAGAGAGTTGAGAATGGTGACATTCCTGTTGTGTGCATCGGGGTCGACATAAATTACTGACGACGAGGTGCCCTGTTTTCAGAAAACAAAAATTATGGTGGTTTTAACAACGATTAAATTAATTTAAGCGTTGTAAATTGTACAATCATGAATGTACTTTGAATTCATGTATCATTACAACTTTAGGTTGCCCATTAAATAATTGATTTTTAAAATTACTCTGGAAACTACACTGCATCAGGATTTTTCTGGCCTACAGCAACCACAGCAGGTAGATAAGTTGGTTAAAATTAAATTTGGAATAGTTTTTAAGGTTATGTTCTGTCTTTTGGTAATATATAGTTTGTATGTTAGGACTTGCCTTCTTGAATATTTTGTTGAAATTTAAAAATAAATTTATAGTTATTTCAAAACCTCATAAATACATTGTCACGAACAGCAAAAATTGATCATAACTAACTAACAGATATACTTATACAGGCATTCCGGAATTCCGCGCTGCCACGATTTCGCGGAATTTTGCGGAATCTCTGAAGAATCGGGCAAGCCTTGTAGTGCAATTTGCTGTCATGTAATTGTGTAAAACGTACTCCATTTTAAAGTTTCCCTAACAGAAATGAGACGCTTTGATACTTCTTCCAACAGAATTCAAGACATGATCGGTGAGACGTTGCTCAATCTATTGACAAACTTTGTTTTTCAGTTTCAACGATGAAAAAGCATAAACAATAACTTCTGTTTTCGT
>JAOBRG010087773.1:0-17063 GCA_027574985.1 Umimayanthus nakama | reverse complement strand
TTAGGTTAGGTTAATTGCGCAAACTGTCCCCTGAAGCTAGGTTAGGTTAGATTAATTGCGCAAACTGGCCCCTGAAGGTAGGTTAGGTTAATTGCGCAAACTAGCCCCTGAAAGTAGGTTAGGTACGTAGGTGCCGGTTAGGTAGTTTGGTCAAAATGCGAGCCGGCTTATTTGAATGAAAATTAGGGGAAATGAGACGCGTTCACAGACTAAGGTAGGTTGTGCAAATTATCCCCTGAAGTTAGGCTAAGTAGGTTGTGAAAACTTACCCCCTAATAATAGGTTATATTAGGTAAGTTGCACCAACTGCCCTCCCCTGAAATTATGTTGGTTGGTTGTGTCACCCCCGTTTATGTTAGCTAGATTCAGTAGATTGAGCTAACTGACCGGGCCTCCCTAAAGGTTTTTTGTCTGTTGTCGTTTTAGAGCATTCCATAAAGCAGTTCTTTAGCCACCTGCAGGAGCAACACGATTGGGATCTGGGGCGAGTCAATTGTATTGTTGAAGAGCTGGGAGAGCAGGAGATTCACACCGTCACTGCTCTCAAGGAATGCTGGGAAGAGCTCAAGACTAAACTTGGCATGACATTCGCAATGAGGAAAATTGTAGAGATGAGCTTGCCTTGAAACATTTTGATGCATGTAAAAAAACCAAGTTGATTTCCTGAAAGGAAAGCATATCAAACAACAAAATATATTGTCTCGTTTTTGTATTATTCTATTTATATAGCTTTTTGATCAACTGTTCTGTTGGTCGATATTCCCATACTTTGCGAACCAATAACAATAAAAGTTTAAGCTAGCTAGAATCAGGGAAAAAATTTCGCGGTCAACGATTTTTACTTAAGGACTAGACAACACCGTTCATCATTGTTACGAACGTATCATAAAAAAGTAGTTTTACAGCAAGTCAGTAAACTCTATAGTAGTCACCAAACTATTATATTTTTATTGTCCAATTAATAATTGATTGGGACAGTTTCCATGAAGACTTACATAGGACGTTTTCCGACCTGTCCAATTTCAAAATAATTGGATAGTTGTGCTTCAACCAATCAGATTCGTACAAGCACCGAATTCACCAGTCAACTTCTTTGCGCGCGCCCATGAAGCTCAGCACAGCAAACAAACATGGGGGATTTTGCCATAATTTAGGCTTTTGTTTGGCTCAAAAGCTATATTATTAATAAGTAAGAGGTCTACATGCTTCAGGCCCATAGCCAGGATTTTTCGTGGGGGGGGGGGGGTGCGTACCTCAAGAACCGGAACCAAATGATTAATGTTAGAATGATACGCTATGCTAGTTCCGAAGTCACAAGCGTAGAGTGTCCTACCTACGTAGTATTAATATTATACTTAAATTATTAGAGACAACCTGTAATGGTTCGGGAAACTTAAACGAGCGCCGAAGACGCCAGGCGCTAGGGGGGTCTGGGGGCACGTCCCCCGGGAATTTTTTAAATCTGAAAGCCTCAAAACGCCATTTCCGGCACTCTCAGGCCTATAGCTGTGAGAAAAAAGTTTCCTAAAATTGATTATTTTCTTCTTAACTTTGACAAAAAGTGTGTAGTTTTATCTTCTGTACATTTACGCTCCGCAAGTTTACAGTCAGCTTGCTTGGGAAAAAGATCTGTCACTAGTGTATCACAGGGCTATAGTGTAACAAGATCGGCGAGTAAGCAACAAAATTTTGACTTTGGAAATGCTGGAAAGCTAGATGGCCCTCGATCGCAACTGCAACTCGGAATTCACCTTGATATCCAAGTTCAGCGGTTTGTTAACCTGCTGACAAATATTACGATAAATTAACAAAAACATATATATACTCTCTTCTCGTTGGCTTATCAGAGCTGTCCTTCAAAATCGGGATACTCATGTCCCGACTGAAGTTGAGTCGGGATTCGGGATTCTCGAGTGAAATCCGGACATTCTTCACCTAACTCGGTTACGGTTGGACACACTGCTTGGGTTTTTGGGGGTGGAAATTTGAGGTCTTCAAACTGCTGGAAATGCATTGAATTTGTCGATTCTGCCATCACTGCGTTACTTTTGGATCATTTCAAATCTTTAACGGTCCCATCAGGCGGACCTTTTTGGCTTTTTGGGGGGGGGGTGCGCGCGCACCCTGCGCACCCCCCCTGACTACGGGGCTGTCGGCTTGTCCAATTTGAAAATAATTCGATTCGAAAAATTCTTCTGACAGTAAAATAGGACTCGGCCTACGACCTCGTCCAATTTTGCTGTCCTCGGAATTTTTCTCACCCAAATATTTCCAAATTGGACAGCATGTAGTCCTATTACATATACAAATTATGGAAAAAATGACGGCTTTGGAAGCTCTTCCGCCGCTGGAAACTCTGCTGTTTATTAATGACACTGACTAATAAAAGAATGTTGTTTTTGTGGCCAAGTTTTTAAACAAATGACATCAACCGAACTAAAAGCATCGTTTAGTTAGGTGAAAACTTAGCTCGTATATGTAACTTGGTCTCGGTATCTGCCTCTTATTCAAAAAGTACTGAAAAAGCACAAAAACAAATAAGGGCCTCACCTACCGATTATCTCTCATTCTGCGTGAAATTCACGCATTTTGGGCTAATTCATGCATTCACGCCGCATTTGTGAAATTCGACGATTTTCACGCGTTATCTAGCTTCGGGCCCATAAAGCTTTTGCACAATATCCCCAATCACTGACTTCACGTTTTGGTTTTACTTTCCCTCCAACTTTGTTTGCAACATTTTTCTCGCGCATACTGGCTGAGAGCGTCATATATAGTCCGACAATGCCACGCTAAATAGCAAATTGCTAGAAATACAGACCTTATTTACCAGGATGGAATATAGTTTATTTGGTAAGATGGGGAGTTACAGGCCAAATGAAGTTCACGCATTTTTACTGTCGGAACTTGGCAAAACTGTTGGACATGCACCTATAAAAAATAAGGTATGAGTTGCCAATACTTGACAAAAATGCTGAGTTTCAGTCTTACGGACAAATTAAAGTCGTTACAATTGTAACGGAGCGAGGTCTTATACAAACGTCCAATTCAAAGACAAAGAACTTAACTTTTACATATGAAAGCAATGCGTCTTCCTTCCAGTACTGATAATGTGACTATTTTCTCAATTTCTGTCTGCATAAAATTGCTCCATAAGCTCGAGAAGCAAATTGGTTTACTGTTCGCCAGTAACAGCTGCGTGTGGTACAAAGTGTTGTTTTGACCCTCCTTTTAATAAAATGTGTTGATCCAGAGCGCCCTCCAACCCATAGATTTTTTAGCCCCCTCGGCTCGCTCTGCTCAGGCTTTCGCGCCATTTCGATCACGTGATAGACGAGCGGAAGCACACCGTCAGTTACAGTCAGTTGCATGTTGACAATTTCTTCTGGTTTTCTACAAACAAACATATGCATTACCGGTCTTAAAGCTCCTTAGATGCAGGACAAGACAAAGGTCTGTTTTTTTCTTGTTTTTGTTGACGATTACGTATTGTTTTGTGTTCGGCAATTTGTCTGTTGTTGTTTATGTTTCGCGGAGCCATGTTTACAATCTTATTTAAGTTCTGCAATTTACATTTGTATTTGCATATATGCATACATATTACGTTCCTTTGGGACATTCTAAATTCTTTTTCGGATATGTTATTAAAAGATCCTTTTTAAACCTCGTCCTCATTTACTAGTGTCCGGATATTTTGCACCCACATCTAACTTCGCCAGGTTCCGTCTATCACTCCATGGTGTCCATACGTATCCAGCGTCAGGGAATACAAATCTGGCATGTAAATTTAAAATTTGGAACTAATTACGGTAAAGGCGTGGATGGTCTGACGAGTCCCTTTTAAGAAGCGAATGTGGAACTTCCTGTTTTTAAAAGAAGAGTCGTGATTTGTCGGTGACCATAGTCGCGCAGGGCGAATTTACTTTTTACGCCTGTCGCGGCTCATTTATTATTCGTAAATTCATACCATAGGGCTATTGATGGGTGTTCTTGGTTATCTATGGCTAGAAAGGGTTAGGGTTGGGTCAGGGTTAACTTTGTAAGAATTTTGGATACAGCTATTTCAAAAAAGGTTGTCGTAGTCAATAGTCGATACTGGAACCAAGAGGAACTTTGGGTACATTGATAATGCGTGATATTGCTCCGTTTTGCAAAGTCAATTCTAACAGTAGTGATAATTTGTGCTGCTTGAGCTCCATAGTTCCTTTCGGTTCCAGTATTGGTTTATTGACTATGGCAACCTTTTTTGAAATAGCTGTAGACATACAAAAAAATGTAAAGTTTTGCCAGTGAAATGATGGGTTAGTGCAGTGGTAGTGAATAGTGACTCCTGATTATGAGGTCCAATTTACGAGACTCTTCATGTCGACCTTTCTTCAGCATTATTAACTTCTATTTTTTCTTGAAATTTTCCAAATGTGAGGCTAAGTTCGAGCAATCTCGCAGTTCTAGTGAGTGTCTGCCATCTTGAAGTGGGCTTAGAAAAAAGGTCACGCCCTGAATGACTTCACACGCCTGAAAAATTGATAATTTTCCATACATTTGCAGTAATTCACATGCCTAGAGACTGAATTCCCTGTCATACTTCACTATAAGTGAAGTTGAATCACACACCCAGCAGTTTTCTAACCTTGGCATCTCTGAAGTGGTGGGGGTAAGAAGGACCTTTCCAAGTCGGAAAAAAGTTAGGGGGGGTTGTTAAGCTCCTCCCAGCCCCTCCTTTTCCATGGTAACTGCATGCACATGAGGAAACGTAGGGCTGGCCTGGCAGAAGCCTAAAATACACATTTGGCCCATTCTCAGAGATATTAATGAAAAAATAAACCTAAACATATGGTGAACATTGTGTTATGGTAATTGATGTATTCAGGTACTCCCATGTTCAAAGTAAATGGATGGGGGGTGGGGGGGGTGGTTCAAATTAAATGGAGGGGGGTTCATGGATTGGAAGAGTTATTAAACGGGGTGTCAAAATAACTTGGGGGTGGGAAAAAGAATAAAAGAGAAGGGACAAAAATAGGATTTTAAAATTATTCTTTAACACTTTATTAACTTGGCTCAACATTAGTATTACTGGTATATTGTGGTGCCACTTAAAGTAATGAAACACCAACAGTCTATGATATACTTTGAAGAATTACTTTGTATTCTCTTGTGAAATTTGAAAAATTAAGAAATGGGGGGAGGGGTAAAAATATGCTGCAGGGGGGTCTCCAAAAATCACGAAAAAAATGAATGCCACTCCGTTTATTCTGAGCACAAGAGTAATTGGCTTTCAAATGTAAGTTGAAATTCTTTAATTTGCTTTCTGTTGCTAACAAAAAATCAGTATAACTTCCAAATCAAGTGTTGCTACCCTCAGTGTGTAGGTTGAATGCCGCTGTTGCAATTTGTCACTGTTTTCCTTTTAGAAGATGTCAAATTTTTTATTGTATTTACTTCTGATTTTAAAAAATTCCCAAAAATGTTTTAAATAGAAAAAAGTTAGACCAAGTTCAAAGGTGGCACTAGTGGCACTGCAAGGATAGTAGATTGTTCATAATATCCCTTGTATATTAACTAGAAGTTGCCATATCATTGCGGTAAGTTATTATAAGGTAAATTAAACCAACAAAGCGAAAAATTCCAGCTATAGTGAAAGGTTGAATTAATTAGTAATAGCATGGAACTGCTTTATTGCATACAGGGTCTGGAAGAGGGGGGTCTTGATCCCGCATTCCCGCTTGTTTTTTTTAAAGAATCACGCATCCCATTTTCTCTTTATACTGATTTCCCAGACCCTGTACTCAGTTTCGGTGAATCACGTTTCCCAGAGGCAGTCAATTCCTGAATCCCACACCCAGTTTTTTAGTGAAATCCCTGATCCCGAAAGAAACCCTTCCAGACCAGCTGCATACTTAACTCTTGCATGAAATCTAGCTGGTGCACATTTCAGATAAGAATGGCTTTGTCAAGTGAGGAGATCTCTTTGATCCTCCTTCCCTGATCCAGACCCTATATAAATGTGATTTTGGTAATGTTACCAGGATTTGTCCTGTCTTGCTTTTTTTTATTGTCAAAAAAACCCTTAATTAGTTTCTGGACCTGCCACTGCTGATCGTTAGTTCCCATTCATTTCTCTTGCCCTAGTCTGCCTTTTTTTGGCAGCTATCAAAAAACTAGGCACTGTGATAGATATCAGTTAGCGGTAAGATAGAATTGGGAGATAGAGATTAACTTGGGTCTTGTCAAATAATAAAAGAAACAAAAATAGAATATACAGATAAGAAATAATTTATAACATTGTACTTTAGTCAGATGGGTTTTGTTTAGGAACTGAACAAGTTATTTGTTTGTTGGCTAGGGTAAATGTAAGTAATATTGTTTCAGTCACTTGCTCCACATAATTACTGCATATTTTCATTCTTTTTTGATTTCTGTTTCACTTTCTCTTTCGATTCTTTGCAGATTTTTAATATGAAGCCAAGCAAGTCGCAAAAGGTAAAAAATCTTAGTTCAGTTAATTCACTTTACCACTACTAAATGGCTGATTTAAATTGAGCTGATATTAATAGAACTGTTTATACATGTACTTTGAAGTCTTACACAAAAGAAACTTAATTTCATCTGATACATAAAAGAACTGTGATAGCTAGAGCATGTCAGTAATATAATTAAGTTCTAGAAAAATGTGGGAAACCTGCATCGATAATTTGCAAACCTATTACAGAAAATCTCTAGCTATAAGCAGCTACAAGCAAATGAATCATATTAATATTTTTGACTGGACGGCAAATCATGTCTTGTTGGGGGGGGGGAGATTCCATATATGGAGAGGCTCCAAGTACATGTAAAATAGATGCCTTTTCCTGTTGTATATGAAAGGAAGGAAAGAACTAGCATTTTAATAATTATGTGAAAGAGTCACGTTTTATGAGAGAGTACCATTTTTGTATAAGGTACATGTATGTATATGAAAAGTGTGCAGTTTTCAGGCTGAGCCCATTGCTTCTATTGGAGCCAAAAGCTCCCAGTAAGAAACAGTATTTGATGTCTCCCCTACCTCCCTCCCCCCAACACACACACACACACTGACCTGGAATCTTGCCACTCGGTACAATAACAAAAAATTTGGTAAGCTTGAAGAGCAGATTTTCTAATAACATACTGAAATGCTGCAAAATAGTTGTTTATTCTGTCCCTTTATAGTCTTTTTTTTTGTCTATCTAACAAAGTCTATACTGAAGCGATTCCCCTACTGGGAACCTGTCTACCGTGTAAACAAAAATCATGGAAAATCACTCAACAAATGTGAACAGCAAACTGTGATATCTAAATTTGCATTTCGTAAAATCCTTTCCCAACATAACGTCAGGCAAAATTTTTGCAAAGTGTCAAGTAAACAAGCTGAATTTAACTTGTACTTACAAGATGTCAAAACAGTAATGTATATATTACGAAGTAAGGCCCTGACCGCATGTATCCATTTTCGGCGTTTCCGTTTTCAAAAACATTCGCGTCCAAACGGTATTCATATCGTTTTCGCCTGCCCACACGTGTCCGTTTTCATTTGAAAACGTGGCTTTTTAATTCCGTTTTCAAAAAAACTTGCGTCCACACGGTATCGTATACGTATCGTTTTCGCCTGGAACTGGTAGGGTGACGTCAGCGTTTTCGAAAAGTTTCGTTTTTGTCTTCCCACCCGAAAACGGGTTAACAGCGTTTTCAAAAAGTTCCACTCTTGAGAGCGTTTTTGAAAAGTTGCGCTTTCGGTTATCGTTTTTATTGTATACGAGTGGACGATAGCCCTATCCGTAATATAAAAACTGCGTTTTCAACTGAAAACAGATACGTTCACGTTCAGGGCCTTAGGAAACTGCTGTTAAATATTTTGTGAAAGCTGTATACTATTTACATAGGCAAGACAAATTCTTCAAAGCTAAGTAATGAAGCTAGAGTGTCTTGTGTCATGGCCATGACACGCTTGCCCAGCGAAATTTGAAACTTCAACTTATTTGCTCATGATCAGGTCAAGAACAAAAAAGTAAATCTGGTTGTTAGTTACAAAAAAATGTTTAAACTCATCTTGAATGTAAAGATTGCTTTGGGAAGCTTTCGATCACTTCTAATACTATGATCTTGTTAACCCTGACTGTTAAAACCTTTTTGTTATTGCTTGTATACCGGGATGGATGAGCATGAATCTCCACATTAATAATAGTTGTTGATTACAGTGTATTTATGACCTGAATAAAACGCCATGCTAAGCAATTATTTCCAACAAAGTAATATCTCACCCAATATTCATTTGAATGGTTGTCAATTCATTGTATACCGATTTAGAATACAAAAATGTAGAACATTTGAAAAAACCTGCATTTTGTTTTTAGATTATTTCCGTTTTCACCACACTCTTGAGAATTACAAATGTTGAAAGGCACACATTGATATATCTTTCTTTACAATAACCAATTTCGGGGAAATTACTAGTCAGGAGAGCCCAACAAAAATTGCCTAAAAGACGTCCAACCACTGTCATAATCGACTGAACTTCACAAACTATTTTCTGATTGAGCACCATTTTCTTGACTACGGCTAAAAGAGCACTTTTTAGAGCTGCTTTTTCAGATCTAGTGACCATCTTTCTTTAAAGTTTCACTATTTGCTTGTACCGTCTTGTTGCACCGTAACTAGCATAAGCAATTCACCTTGAGAAACAAGTTGGCCAACTTTCACCAAGATACTGGATAGAACCCCGTTTGACGGCGAATTACAACCGCACTCCATTTTCATGGCTTCAACAGTAACCAGGAGCTGATCTTGTAAAACACTTTCGCCGACTGCAACGTCAATCTTCCAAATGCTTCCTGTCACACTGGCACGAATCCCCACACAACCCGATGGAACAGTAGAAATGTGACGGGGAGTTTCGTTGGAAGACGCCAGGTCCGCTCCGTCACGATGTTTGAGTTCCTCTAGACTTTTCTCTTCCTCTTGAAGCATCAGAGACGCTGCAGCTTCCTGAACTTCTCGATAAATCTTTATTTCGTCAGCTATGGACTTCAGGAACGCATTGTATTTGGCAATGTTAAACTCTTCCGTCTTCACCTCAATTTCAAGCCTTCCGGCGCTGAACTCATTTCGAAGCCGGTCCAATTCGGGCTCGGTAACTTCAACGAAACGGATTTGATCAAACATTTCCAGTAGCCAGGGCTTGTCTCTGCTGAACAGCTTCTGGTTGCCAACAGCAAAGGTGTCCCAGATGGGTAGGGTTCTACCTATCAGTTGGTACCCTCCGGGGCTGGCCATGGGATAGATGCACATGTAGGACCCCCCTAGCCCCACGGTTCCTTCTTGTGTGTAGGTACGCGCCGGGTTGTACTTTGTGGTTACCAAGCGATGCAGCGGGTTCACTGGCACGGCGCAACAGGCACCAAGGTATACGTCTCCTAACCCCAGGCACATGTAAGATGAAACGAAGACCTTGTCTTTGACATCTTTGGGTCCTTCGAGACCGTTGTTCTTGGCAGTGTATTCAATGTTTGATGGGAGGTAAGGTCCGCTAGGGCGCACTGACTTCATGTACCTGTCAATATCGAAATTCAGAGATGTCGCTGAGTTGTTTATGGCGTAGAATATAGTGAACAAACGCAGAAAGCCTAGATACAACTTATCTGTAACAAGACACAAATTAGTAGCAGTCAAGCAGACAACTTAAAGTCAGTCCTTTGCAAAAAATCCGCTTGTACATTTTTTTTCAAGTTTTCTCCCTATGTTTCCCATTATTAAGGAATCAAAACAACGTAATAAAAAGGGGGGTAGCCTATCAAACGTACACCTCATTGCCACATAGCAGGTGTCTGGTGTACCTTGTTTCGAAATATTTGTTAAATTTGCTTATTTTGAACAAGCCGTTCTTTCATTCGAACAAGATTCCCCAACAAGGGCGGGGATTAACCAACAGAGCAAGGCTCCAATAACGGGTTCCCGAGAACCAAGTAGTTTTGAGTATATCCCCAGTTTTCAAAACAGGCTTAGGTTTCGCAATCTTGAACGTTCCCGCAGGAAAGAACACAAAAACTTTAGAATGGTTACGCACATAAAAAGCAATGTTTTGTATTTATAAAAACGTAATAGTTCAAGTTTCCGTCGAAAGATTTGCGTTCCTCAAGTATTTGAAATAATTTACCCGTCGATGAAATGAGCGAAAAAAAATTAGGGGGTCACCACGCTTGTTTGAGTGATATTACGCAAAATATTGCTAAAACTTCAATCTTTCCGGTTAGTTTTACCGATTGTCAAATTAGCTGTATAATGTCTGTCAAGGAACAATGAAATCTCTCGAAAACTACAGTTTTACCTCGATGCGTAGCAGAGCTTCGCGCTGCAAAGCAACAGAATGACCTTAAGGGCAACTACATGAATATTTAATTGCGACGTCTGTGGTATCAAGCTTGACAAGAATTGGGAAATTTAACTTCAGTATTAAGGGATTGCGACGGATTCTAATATAAATTGTTGTTCGGTAATTTATTTCTGGGGAAAGCCGGTAGTCTTTATGTATCAGTCAAATCCAAGAGTGCCCATGCCTGACCCCCAGGCATTTGACATTTTTATGTTTTTGGTCAAATTCCCCACCATGCGGGCCCATTCTTTTGTCAAATGCCCCCCTCCCTAGGGATTTTGTAGGGGTTCAAATGCCGTGCCCCCCGTCCTGAAGCGACAAAATACAGATCAGTTTTAGGAAATTCAACACTGCCATTTCTACTATTTTGTATACACGCTTTTTTACAAGAACAAACCTTATTAGATCACACAGGCTGAGATATGCCAAAAAATTAAGATCGAGCTAAGAACAATCATCAGGCTGAAATTTGGATTAGAAAAACTTAAGAAATTTATTTAATCCTTTCACACGGATTGAGATGTGCACGAAAACAAAACTTGCGGGAATTTAGCTTGGTCATCGCCATCGGACGCTTAAAGAGTGATAGCAAGCTCGTCACGTTCGTGTACGCTGTATTGACAATAGCAAACGCATTTCTTAGTGCCATTTTACATGTATTGTCCCAGGAGTGCAACTTATTCCTCGTTAGAAAATATCAAGAAATAAGAACAATTTGAGGCTGAAATCACCAAAACATTAAGAACAGCCCAGATTGAGCCGAAAGTTACTTGTTCTTATAAAAAACGTGTATAGCAGCTCAACGTTTACGATAATCAATTTTTTTCCCGTGTGGCGACCACTAAGGGTCAGGGTACGAGCTCAACGCACTTCGGAACAATGCAAACCATCACTTTGAAGACAAGAAGAAACCCAGGAATACGAATCGGTACATTCTAAATCTTACAACTTACGAGTGTTAATTTATGGCAGAAAGTTCGTTACTACCAGCCTTCTGCTGTTGGCAAAATTGTAATTATTTGTAAAATGTACCAAGCTTTGTTCCCAGAATATCAGTGTTTTTGACGTTCTTGCCAGGTATGTTTTTAACTGGACCACCCAGCGAGGAAGAACTCAAGAAGTGTTTGCTCGAGTCGCGGTGTAGCCCCTTGCTACTGGTATTTTAATACATTATAAAATGCTTCATCAGTTCATGGTTTCGATTATCTTTAATATTTGTCTTTGTGTTTTATACTTCACTGAATTCACGATTTTACCAAATCAAACTGAAAGCAACCCCTTAAACTGCCTTCTCGATTGATAATGATGCATATTATTGGGATACATAAGGTGTTGCAACGTTTTTTCCCGGTGTCAAATGCCCGATGGGCCGGGACCTGAACAAGTGTCAAATTCCCGTCTACCTGGGACTTAATTCGTGACAAATCCCCTGGAATTCCCCGGGTGATGGGCACTCTTGAATTTGACTCACACATTACAGACGTTCACTCACTGTTAGCAACGGATCTCTCTGAATAGTCCAGTTGCTTTGAAATGGGTTCGTGGCCCTCCTTCCGAACTCGTTAACTACAGTAAAAACTCGCGTGTAAAATCGCAGGATACTTGGGTGTTATCTAATAATTTGGATAAATGTGTATAAACAAATACTAGTTTCTTTGATCAAATTCCTTTGTAGAAACTGAACATAGTCTTTGCATATTTCAAAAAAAATATCTGAATTTAAAAAAATAGAACCATAGAATGTCTTCTGATATTCGTTTTACAAAAATAATTTATAACTTTATGTATGTTTTTGTGATTGATTTTCATTACAAAGTTTGGTGTGAGTATTCGGACGAAAATGTTCTTTTACAGCAGTGGATAGAGAACAAAATTCTGCAAATCAAGTGGAGTTGAAAAAGTATCGTATAGACAAAAACTCTCCACCCTCACCTCCTTATCATCACCACTTAATAGTCAATTCCTTACCTGGTGATAGCTTCGTCGACACCGCTGTAATTGAAACACATGGGAAGATGAAACACGCGCGTGGAGATGGAAAGTTGAGAGATGTCACGAAGCTCGTCGTCAGCTTGGATAACAATTCGAATCAAGTCTACCAAGGGCAAGACGAGAGGATCATAACGGACTTGTAGAGATCTGACCCCGGGTGCTGTCTCTTCTAAACCAGCGATCTCATGTTTCAGAAGCCACTGTTCAAGAAAATGCACACGAAAACGAAGGTTAAGATCAAGTACCATTGCACCATATTCGATCAAGATATACGAGTCTCCAGCTAGGCGAATCTTGGCTCCCGGATGCTCCTTTGTAACGGGGATTTCGTGAAGAACAGCTCTGGTCGGAGGATAGTCGTCTGGATGAGAGGGAAGTTGGGAATCTCCTTTCACGGCATTTAGGTTGTTGATGAACTGGTTTTGCTCAAATCTTTTGTGAACGGCATCCCTGATTGTCATTTTACGGAATTTGATTGTGTCTCCAGCCTTCACTTGACCTGAAAAGAGTTAGTCTTACGTCACGGACTGCTCCTAAAATAGCTACTAGTACGTTTCGCTAACAAAACATGTTTAAAAAGTAGAAACGGTGTTACAGTAATCCGGCTCTTACGTCACAGATTGCTCATAAACTACCAACTATAATTGTGTTTAACTAACAAAAGTTCTATTTAATAAAGTAGAAATGATGAGGAGTAATCCTGTTTTAGTCTTACCTCACGGACTGATCCAAAAATAGCTACTAGTACGTTTAGCTAACAAAACATGTTTAAAAAGTAGGAGCGATGTTAGAGTAATCTGGCTTTAGTCTTACGTCACAGATTGCTCATAAACTACCAACTATAATTGTGCTTAACTAACAAGTTCTATTTAGTAAAGTAGAAATGATGAGGAGTAACCCTGTTTTAGTCTTACGTCACGGCTCACTTTTAAATGGATGAAGAAATAAATGAATGACAGCATAAATAATCAAATGGATGAGTGGATAGACGAATGAACAAATGAATGGATGGATGGATGGGTCTGATGGATGAATGGATAAACAAATAGGTAGATTTTTAGATGGATGGATAAAGGTTGTTTACCTATCTTCCACAGTTCAGACTGCACTATGGTACTCGGGCATACGAATCCCCCGAGGCTAGGGCCGTCGTGAGCAATAATAATTGGCATGTTTCCGGTAAAGTTAACTGTTCCTACTGCGTACTCGCAGTCATGGATGTTAGATGGGTGACTCCCACCTTCACCTCCGTTCTCACGTGACCACTGCGGCGCTGGACCAATCAATCTAATACCGAGTCTGTTCGAGTTGTGATGAACTTTCCACTTGGTGCTGTAAAACATCTCTATGTCACCATCAGTTAGGAAGTCCGGGTTGGCATGTGGTCCAGGAAGGACTCCGATCTCCCAATCTTGGCTGTACTCCGCGCCCACAGCAGCAACATCTAAGGTTCTGGGTAGTTCTTCGTCCCAAGAGGTACTGTTTGGTGCTCCTACTTTAATCACATCTCCGTAATTGAGTGGACGTCCTTGATAACCACCAAAGTTTCCATTTGGGAATGTTGAGCGGCTGCCGAGATACTCTTGAACGTCAAGGCCTCCTGCAACGGCAAGATATGCGCGGGAGCCTAATTTAGTGTTCAGGGATCCGAGAACAAGAGCAGTTCCACCCTTAACAAAACTACGGCTCCACATGGGTATCACTTTATCATCTATGGAGGCGTCTATCGATGCTCCGGTCAAGGCAACGATTGCATCACTGTGGAACTTTAGCGTTGGTCCACTGGCGGTAATTTCGAGCACAGCACTGCCTTCGGGATTACCAACAAGACAGTTGGCAATCCTGCAAGCGAGGTGATCCATAGGGCCACTCGGGGGTACCCCAATACGCCAGAGTCCTCTTCTCGTGCGACCAGGCCAGTCTTGTACGATGGTATAGAGCCCAGGGGAAAGAACCTCTACGCATCTTGGGCTAAACTCGAAGGTTTTTAAGACTTCAGTGTGGGTTTTTGCAAGTACGAAATCTTGGCTCTCAATAAATTCGGTAACGTAATCCAGGTTGTTTACTGGGCCGCTAAACACGGTGTTCTTCAAGGATTTGGTCATTTGTTTTGTAGCTTCGGACCGTGTTGGTCCCCACTGCACAATGTTTGCAAGCAGTGCGTCGTAACGTTGTGATATTTTGCATCCTCGGTAAACCCCACAATCTATCACAAAATTTGAGCTTGGGCTCTCTTGAGGAAGGATAACCTCTTCTAATACCCCCGACGAAGGTTTGAAGTCTTTCAAGGGATCTTCGGCGTACACTCTGCACTCGATGGCATGACCATGAGGTTTCCGGATTACGTCGTCGAGATTCACACTGTTAGAGGGACAAGCAATGCGTATCATCCACTCCACCAAATCGACCTGGTAGAGAAGTTCTGTCACTCGATGCTCGACTTGGAGGCGTGCATTGACTTCTATGAAATAAAACTGTTTGTTCTTTTCATCAAACAGAAACTCCACGGTTCCAGCTGACTTGTAGTTTGCTGCCTGACATAGTCGCACTGCCATGTCACACACGCTCCCTCGTAACTCATCTGAGAGGGCGGGGCAAGGTGCTTCCTCTATTACCTTTTGGTACCTGCGCTGTACAGAACACTCGCGTTCGCCAAGGTGGATCACTCCGCCCTTGCCATCACCCAGCACTTGCACTTCAACATGTCGGGGATGTTGGATGAATTTTTCTAAGTACAATGTACCACATCCGAAGAACTTCACTCCCTGCGAGCGGCAAGTTTCAAATCTTTTTCGTAGCTGGAGTTCGTCGTTACAAACTTGCGTGCCGATTCCACCCCCACCGGCTGTCAGTTTCAGCATAACTGGATAGCCAACCAGCGCTGCCCATCGAACTGCTTCATCAACAGAGCTCACCAAGCCCGAATCTGGTATTGTTGTCAAGTTGATTCCAGCAACGCTCTTTGTAAGCTCTTTTGCGACGTGTTTCTGGCTGAAAACTCTCAAGTTGTCCGCTGTAGGACCAATGAAGATTATCCCCGCTTTAGCACATTTTTCAGCAAACAAATAGTTTTCCGATTGAAAACCATAACCGGGATGAATTGCAGTGGCATTGCATTTCCTTGCTGCTCGAATGATATCATCGATGTCTAGGTACGACGCCACGGGATAGCTTTCCTTTGAATCTTTGACATGTGGTGAATGTTGGTCATCGCTTGTGTATATTGTAACAAAGTCAATATTCATTTTGACACAAGTTTTTATGATGCGAGCAGCACACACTCCCCGGTTTGCTATCAAGAGTTTCTTTATTTCACTCATAGTAACGGCAACAACGTAACAGCTTCAACTAAATCTGCAGTGCACAAAAACAAGTAAAACAAATATCTGTCAGCTGTATTGAACTAAAAGACGATCACCGTGTTTAATGGATATCTAAAACAGCGTTACTCTAATTAGCATAAATCCGACTTCAAGATATAAGGAAGAACAATAACTATAGGATGTTATGTAATAACCAAAAACGGGGATTTAGTTTCAATACTATGCTTAGTTTACTTTTTGGTGGGTAAACCACTTTGAACAGCAGAACAGTCTCTTCGTGACTTCTCTAATCTCGAAAGTGACTCGAGTTAAAGGGGAAGTATGCTTAAACTTTTTTTTTTTTTCTGGATTGAAGTATTACTGAAGTAGTTCAAGAAATTATGCACGGTTTACCAATATCCGGGTTTGTTTTTCAGAAAAAGACGTTCAATTTGAAAAAAAATGAATTTCATTTCCGCCTTCTTGGAAAGGATTGGAACCGAGAGCGGTTAGTGACGTCAGATGCGTCCAACTGTGTTCAAGTGACCATTGCTTTAAGTTCTATGCAATCACTGTTTTTGAAAATAAGATCTTCAGTACTTTTGCAAATCGAAATGGAAGAAGGCGTGTTATAGAAATCACTTTCCCAATCATGCACAGAACAAGGTTAGGGTTTTAGGTGGCGGGCCAAAATAATTTCTAAACAAGGCAGATTGGATGTTGTAAGAATACATGTATCAATAAATCTGAAAGAAGCTAGAGGATCAAAAATAAAAAATGTCTCATAATAACCCTTTCTCCGCTCTGCACATGATTGGAAAAGCGGCTTATTGACATATTCGCTGGCAGACTGAGAGGCACAGGGAATCGGACTGTATAAGTTTTAGCCGCAACATAGCTTGAATCAGCTAACGACTGAGAGGACAACCGAAACTGAACCATATAGGAAATTCGAAAAGGCTTTGTTACATTGACTCGATGCACATGTGGCAATTGCCGATACATAAACTAAGCAGAAGAAAATATTAAATACAAATAAGTCGTCGAACTTGGCAGCAAAATTGAAGGTAGTAGTACTGTCGGCCCCTTTAAACCATCTATCCCGAAGATGACGTCAGAGCAATCCTGGCTTCTGATTGGTTCCGAAGATGTTCCGAAGATTTTCCCGGCTTCTGATTGGTTCCGACGATTTCCGAAGACGTTTCCGACGAGATATCGATTAGTTGGGCGGTCATCTTCGGATATCGATTTTTGGGGTTGGAAAAAAGAATAAAAATAAAAAAGAGTGTTGGTGGTTGGCTGACGACGATCCGGGGGGAGGTCAAAAAGTGAAAGGGAGGGAGGAGTGGGTGGGGGAGACAAAAGGACGAGGGAGGGGTGGGTGG
>JAOBRG010087772.1:14252-36309 GCA_027574985.1 Umimayanthus nakama | reverse complement strand
TAAACTAGTGCAATATAGTAATTAGTATTGAATAACTGTCTTAATTTATTAACAAGATGCCAAAATTGATAAATATTGGAATAATTTCACTGGCCTAGCTACCTTCAGGAGTGATCATTATAATTATTTTATTTTCCAATTTGCCTGTTTTAATACCTTAACTAAAAGGTTGCTCCCACATGTTTTGCATTTTCCAGAGCTACTGAACTTTACAAAAAGCTTTATTGCATATCATGATGGATTAGTCTGTGGCAGTTTTTTCTATCTGTTGATACATTTTTTAGCTTATCAGTTATTGTAATCTCACCAAAAAATGTTGTCTCCATAACAACTTTACAAGATCACAAATGCACCTCTTGTTTACTATTTGATTGCACTTTACATGAAATATAGTCGGCGAACCTCATTTTTTCATGCATCAAAATTGTTTGCACTTCAAAATGTTTTTAAGAAAGTCAAAAAATATTGCTGCATTTAATTTTGTCAAAATGTTTTGGTACCACCTTAATATTACCAAATGACAGTATGACTGTAGACTTGTAGATATATAATGTATAGTAAGTTGTACTGTCAGGTTCTTGTCAATATTCTCTATTGCATTAATGCTATTAGTTGCACACTGTAATCAATAACAATTGGCTTTTATCTTATCATTTATCACAGGAAACCCTTCTCAGGTTTCTCAGAGCCCGAAATTTCAATGTTGATGCATCTTTCAAGTAAGTTAGTTTAAACTTGACTAATAATAAATATATTTTCTTAGAAAAAAGAAAAGTTAACAAACAAAATCTTGTCAGTGGTATAAATACCTTTTTAAAATTTTGTAGAATTTCAGAAAAATTTTTTACAGTACTTCATAAAATTTTTCTGTTATTAAAATACATCAAATAATCATTCTTCATGCATGTATATTTTTTTAGTTTTCTCAAACTGTTAATTTTTTTCACCTATTTCAGGGTGCGAGTTAAGGGTTTTGTGTAGCTAAGAAACTTTCATTTTTTCTTTTAAGGAAAAAATGTTTCAATCCATATACAACCCTTTTTTAAATATTTTAGACTGCTAATAGTCATTGACCTACAAGACTGAAGTTTTGTCCAATTTCATCAATTGTAGGCACTTCATTTTGGCATTGTTGAAGTATTGTAAACCTGATCAAATTACACTATCTGAAATCCATGCAACTTCTCATCAATGAACTTTTTCACCCTTTTCTGTTTTAGCATATTTGTAAAGTGTAGTATTTAGCCTGATAAAAATCCAACATGTTATCGATGAACTCTTTTTGCAGGCAGTACATAAAAGCTCATGAGTGGAGAAAGGAGAATAGTATTGATCAGATTTTAGAAACACCAGTAAGTTCAAAGCTGTTCTCACTAATTTAATTAGAGCCTAAATGCCAATAAACAATTAAATTTTGAAACATTGAGTGTAAGGCCATATGATGTATTGCTGAATTCTCCTAAACTGCATGTCTCCCTGTAGTTTCCTGTTTGCAAAGAAGTTGGGAGAGTTTTGTTTTTCATCTCTGATGAGTTACAGCATGTGATCATTTGCTTAATATCTAACATTCTCACTACCATCCAACTCTTTTTGTGTGAATAATGTAAGGAGAATTTACATACTGATAAACTGGCGAGCATGAACTCCTGACTTAACCTGTTGTTTTACACATTATTTTGTAGAACCCACTGGAACAAGAACTTAAGAACGTAAGACATTCTGACTCAGCTTTATTGTTGCTGGCAATTTAGTTACACTAACTTGCTCAGGAGTGGATACAGGGGCTGGAGCGGGTGACTAGTCACCCCCCATTTTGAGCTGACATTTAAAAAAAAGTACAAGAAGCAAACTCTCAGCTAAACTACTTTGAAGATCTGACAATGAAAAGTCAGCTCCCTTTTACAAATTTAAGTCTTCTCCTTTGAAAAATCCTGGATCCGCCACTGCTGGCTAGTTGTTTAGAGCCGGCGGCATGCCAATGTATATTACATGTAGTTCTAATCCTTGGTGAACTCCGTAGGTTTATTGAGAGTTAACCTCGAATTACTACGAATTAGGTTTTTAAAATAAACAACCAAGCTCTAGCTAACAGAAAGTTTTGATTGCATATTTTAAATGATACATGTAACTTCCATTATTATTCTATTTGTATTAATCTGCATTATATCACTTTTAATCTTTACTCCAAAACAGCCAAGGAGGAGGCCTTTGTATTTGGGATGAGGGAAGGGGTCAGATTGGTCCCCTGAGATTTTCTGACTGAAAAATGTAATAAACAGTTTGAAGTACCTCTTCATTAGCAATAACAATGCAGCTTCATTATTGTTATATACCATAGTACAAACTATGGTATAAACTAGATTATGTCATGACTCATGAATACTTTTAAAAAGTGTCCAGACCTGTAGTTTATCTGATCTCCCTAAGAAGTTATTAGCTGGTAATTAAAAGGGACAAAGAGACAGTTATTTTATTGCATGTTTTAACGGTATATGTATATTTATTGTGTATACTAAGTGTCTTTAGGCCTTTTATGTTTTTGTAGATTATGTCATCGAACTTTCACAAAGCAGACAAAGAAGGGAGACCGTGTTACATTGAAAAGACAGGAAGAATGGATGTGTCAGCAATGATGAAGGTCAGAATGGAGCAGTGCATCAGCAGAAGGCAGCAGGTTGCACCTGATAGGCTTATAGTAATGGTTGCAAGTTACTGATTGCATTAGCATAAAGAGACCTGCGCATGTGTCTCCTAGAAATGATTTGATGTCTCAGTTAGTGACTAGAGATGACAAGATTCAGTTTCAGTTTATTTATAAATTTGCATATTATGTTTCATATAGTCTAGAGTATAAAAAAGAAACTTCTTATAACAGATAGATACATTACATATAAATAAAGGTATATAGCTGTCTGATACACACATTATGATACTAGACAAGGAGGTTCATAAAGAAACTTCAAAGGCTTTATTAATGTATATGAGTTATGGGATCCTCCTCTGGTGTCTGAAGGTGTTTCAACATGTTAATCGAGGTGTTTAGAGATGTTTAAAAATGTCTTGAAAGAGTGGTCTAGATACTGTAAATGTGCCCAGAAATGTCAGGTTTCTTGAAGTGTATTGAGATGTCCAAGAAGTGTACTGAAGTGTTCAGAGGTACCTACAAGTGTTTCGAGGTACCTACAGGTGTTGAGACATAAGTTTACAAGTGTCAAAGGTATCTAATGGTGTTAAGATATACTTACCTGTAGGTGTTCAGAGGTACCTACAAGTGTTTTGAGGTACCTACAAGTGTTGAGACATAAGTTTACAGGTGTCAAAGGTATCTAATGGTATTAAGATGTACTTACCTGTAGGTGTTCAGAGGTACCTACAGGTGTTAAAAGGTTACCTACAGGTGTAAAAAGGTCCCTACAGGTGTTGATATAACATACAGTAATATTTAACAATTAGTCACCAAAGGCGATGTGAATAACAGCGAATAATCACCAAGACGAAGTCGAGGTGACTATCGCGATATTCACAGAGCCTGAGGTGACTAATTGTTTTAGTAAAATTGCACTGGTGATTATTCGAGAAAACAAAACAAAAATAGCAAACTTTTTAAAAAATTTATATTTTTCATTTAAAAAACACGCGCCTAAACATGCTTTGCGGCGACTCTTTGCGACTCTGTGGCGAAAATTGTAAAGAAACTTTCCTGTTTTGAAAATCAATGTTTCGAGAAAGGAAAATTTTGCTTAATTAACCAACTTACCTTTGAATACTCCTAACTTTGAAGCATCTTTTGTCTTTTGAGGCACAGCATTTTCTATAAACTGCTCAATTTGTGACTCCGTAACATCAACAAAACTGGCCGCTATTTTGAAAATTGCTAGTCACCTAGCGGTGATTATAGCGTGAGAGAACGAAGTTCTCGACCAATCAGCGCGCGCCATTTTCGATAATCACCAGTGCAATTTTACTAAATAATATTTAAATTGTGATGGTTGATTGCAGATACCGACAGACCAAGTAGTGAGGTGGCACATTTGGAACAATGAGAGACAAATAGGAAGAATGGAGAACAACTCAAATTCTTTTGTACGTCAAAGTCTTTCAAAATGAGTTCTTTGTTTCGTAGTACAGTGCATACTACGTGCTGTTATAGCTATATGAATGGGGAGCCATTTTGTACCATGCGTATATTATATAGGGGTAAAATCCTGGCCCTTTATGGATAGGTAGGTGCTTGGTCCACCAAGCAAATGCCCCTTCCCCAACCTTGTGTGAAACATTATTGAGCACCACCTCCCAATTTGAAAAAAAAACTAACTCGGTAATTTCTGTAAAAAGCTTACCACCTACCTCCTCACCTGCTGTAAAGTTTTGACACACTTATGCACCAAATTATGACATCTGGAGTTGTCCAGATAGATCGTTGATAATCATCGGAAAACCAGCTTTGAAAAAACTGTTTTTTCCTGCATTGCCTTTGCCCCTCCCCTTTTGTGCTGTTTCGTAGGTTAGGGTTTTGACCAACAAAGACTGATGTGGTGTGTTTTTCTGTTGAGATGCTTGGCGTATAGCTGACGTTTCAAGTGTTAGCCCTTCATCAGAGCAGATACATGTGGTTGTTAGTTCTCTCTTGAAACTTAGAAGTTAACTTATTGCGAACACCAACACAACTTGTTTTTCAGGGCAAAACAGTCGAGACCATGGTTCACATTCATGATATGAGTGGAGCCACCATGTTGCTAAGGTGGGTCACCTGTATTTGAATACCGCAGCTTATCAACATTGTTTACACCTGTCTGTACAACCATTGTCACTCAACATTTTCCACATGATGCGGGTGTAGTAACACACTTAAGGGGGAGAACAGGGTAGGGTTGAATTTTCAGGCTCAGTTACGTCATAATGGCTGGCATCTCTGTTCAAATTAGGAACATCAGAAATTTAAATCAAAAGAACACTGTACTATGTAGTTTATCAAGGCTGACAATTTTTTGAACATTTTCGAAGATAATTTGGGGAAAAAAAGTGAGAGGACGAATGGTTGGTTTTGAAGGATATTTGAGTTTTTATGAATTTTAGGCAAGTGTGATAATAATTTTTGGAGTTAATATTTAATGGACGAACACCAGCTCGTATGTTATCCAAGGAGTGGCCCGTGCACGCGTAGGGGAAGTGTTTGTTGCACTATATTAACTTTTTTCCCCTTTTAATATCCTCTTCAACTCCCCTAATAACCACCAAAATTTCCGCTGTTGCACCCCCTTAATGAAGTTTAAGACCAGACAAATTGTTATGTTTTTCAGAAAAGCAGTAAGCATCTTCAAGTGTTTGGTCAAATTGGATCAAGAATATTACCCAGAGAGAATGGGAAAAGTAAGACGGTGTTTCTCTGTCTACATAGTTCTTCTCGTTAATTTTGTTCTATATTTAAAGTCACCTCTAGATGCTCTTTGTTGTCGATTTCTGTTTTCATTCAGTCGACACTCAGGACCTGGGCCCGGTTGTTCGAAGGTGGGTTAAAGTTAACCTAGGGTTAGGCGAAACTTTGAACATAATTCCTTCATCTAGAAATGCATCTGGTCTTTCCAAATTATTATTGAGAACACATGAAGTAAACCCAGCTATGTAAATCCAAAATGACAGCCCAAATCAGTCTCTAAGGAGGTAAACTCAACCGTGGGTTAAATATTTAACTCTGCGTTAGCATTAACTCACCTTCGAGCAACCGGGCTCAGGTTGTTTTGAAAGGACTGACTCTTAAACTACAGGTTTACGCTAAGTTTTAAATAGATTAAAATAATCTAGTGATACGTTATCCGATTCTTGCAAGCAAGGAATTGCTGTTCAAAATGCTCCAAGGGTACACAGTATTGTACTTGTAAACCTACATGTAAATCTTTGCTGAAGGAAATCAAGTCAGTTATTAATTGAGTTTATAACGCTTTGGTAATGTTCTAATTAGCCCAACTTCGTCTGAGTTATTTTCAACTTCACTCAGTATAAACTGTGTTTTGTTATATTATTTGTTGTTTCTTTGTTTGTTTCAGATATTTATTGTCAATACACCCTGGTAAGTCAGTTGCCTTTTACAGACACAAATTTTAAGTTTTGGCTCTTGCTAACAGAATTGAAGTTCATAGTAGACTCTGTATGGAGCTAGTTACTACTAGGAAAAGCATTGATCAGTTTCCCGCCAAAAATGATCTGGCATAGACAAACAGGTTAGGTCCCTAAGGGACTAACTATAGTTTCCGCTTCCGGATTACGAACTCTTTTCTCTTTACCTACACCCGTTTCACTGTGCATCTAATGAGAAAACTCATTTTCCCCCATTCCCTTTGTTCGCTTCCAAGACGCCCAAAAACTCGTCGATCAACACCAGAAGGAATTATAACTAAACAAGAATTCAAAGACGAATAACAAACTTCATTGTTTTTCATAACGTTGTTGGAAAATATATAATTGCCGATATATTTACCTAAAATAGCGACATGTCAACTACCATTCGTAGCTTGGACTGGCTGGTTTCAAGGTCCTTATAGAGTTTATCAATGGTCCTTGAAAGATTCTGAGGAACCCACCTTAGTACCCAACCTGAGATAATCAGATTAACATTGAATGTGCCCCCGTGCTTTTATAGTTTTTGATAGCATTGCACATTAGTTCGTTATTTTAAAAATCATCTGTTACTTTTTCAAACCTTTGTTTGTATTTATCCATACAGGGTTTTCCCAGTTTTATGGAAAATTGCACGAGTATTTGTAGACCCTAAAACGCGATCCAAGTGTGTAATCCTCAAACACGATGAAGAGAACAAGCTCTTAGAATACTTTAATGCTGAAGATCTTCCTGTAGAGTTTGGCGGGACTTGTAGTTGTGAAGATGGCTGTCTACCCCCAGTACCTAAACATATGGTAAGTACGTGAAACGTAAATATCCAAAAATAGTCTCAAGATCTTGTTTTGACCAAGCACCTCGATATAGTACTCCTAGCTAGAAAGAATTCTTTGGTAGAAGCATCTGTGAATGACCAATATATAGGTTCTAATGTACCATTTTTGAGACGACGGTCACTTTAGTTGCTTGAGACCCTAAGATTCAAGAAATTACTTAAGGCCATAGCTAGACAAATTTGTGGCTTGCCATCAAATGTTAAGTGTAGTTTGCCCTTTTAGAAAGAGAAACTACAGCGTTGTACTTTTGTTGTCAAGAAGTCTTGCACCGTTTGACGTTGTCTACTTGTTACCTGTAGCTGAGCGTTGACGAACAACCGGTGCTCACTGAAAAAGTGATAGGTGCGTATATAAAAGGAACTTGTTTTATTCTAAAAGATTCTTTTAGTCTAAAAAATAAAATTAATTAGGATTAGAAAATAACGTATATCTTTACTGCTGTTGTTCAAGTGCTTCTTAGATCACAAGTCGCGCAAAAACAAGCGACATGTTTTAAAATAAGACACATTTGGGCGAAACAAATTTAAGATAAGACAGGATTCGTTTTCAGATGAATGCAGTATGAACCTTTGTTGTCAATGGTCCATCAGATTTAGAACGAATCATGTACTTGGAACTAATCTTAGTTTTCTTTTCCCCCTTGTTTCATGAGAGCAAATCCAAGGTTGATTTCAATGTTAGGACTTAACATTTGTAAAACTGCAGGTCGATCGTGTCTGTGGAAGAATAAACAAAAATTATCATGGCAACTACAGGAAGCAAACTTTTGGAGACTTGCAAATCCCGAGGTTGCCTTACAAAATGTCGCGCACATATATCACTTAACGAAGAAAAATTAACTGACAGATAGTGCATCCGTATTGTGAAATCTCGGACTTATTTTTGTGTAGGTGCCAAGAAGGAGTTTGAATACAGAGTGGAATGTAAGGAGAAGGAAGGGGGTTCTCTGGGATACTTCTTCAAGGTTTCCAGGTTGGTGTTTTTATTTAACCTTCGCTCGATAGGAAAATTTGTTTTACGATTTACCAATTTTAGCTAGGAACTTCGCTGTATTAACCTATTTTTTCCTCTGAATATGATCGATATATGGCGTTTTGAATGCTATGCCGTAAGACAAGCTACAAGCTACAAGCTACTGGCGCTGAAAACCATGGAAAGGGCCGGAGTCTTAAACTAAGCTCTACGAATCCCTGCAAAACGTAGTTGAAATTCTGCAATCACTAGCAATAGTAACAATAACCCAATTTGTTGTTTTCTTGTTTGGAGTTAGAACCATCAGACTCACCGATTTTCTGTTGGCTTGTACTAAAGTACTTCTACTGTACGAGCATACGTAAGTGCGATATGAAAATGGTTGTGGGTTATCGCGACTAACATATTGAAAGCTTAAGGTTTTGTATTAATGCCTTTGTTAAAATAAAATTTACTGAGTTCAAAATCCCTGGAAAAGCTCTGGGAAAAGCCAAGCAAAGCGCTGCAAAGTATTAGATTATAAAAGTTATGACGGTGTAGAAATCCTGGTTTGATTGAAATGCCGCTTTTTAACTAACCCCTTGCTTGTAATACTTGGTAAAGAATAATCAACTAACTGAAGCAATGGTTATGGTACAGAGTGAACCAAACTAACGTTCTTGTTTATTCTACTGTATTGTGCTCGTTGCATTGCGCATTTCAAATCGCTATGTTTTAAAAGGTAAAAATGAAATGCAGTATAATTTAACTATTAATCTGCGCTGTTTTAATCCTGTTGCCAACTCCTAAAAACAACTGCAAAATCTTTACTGACCTATCAGAACTAGAATTAAATTTAAAGTCAATAGCACCTTTAAAATCATAACCTTTTGAGTATTTAATAACTTAAAAGTTGACGTTTCTATTATCATTACTGCAAGATACACTTATTCAATACAGACAGTTGTTGCAATGTTCCTCAACTTGTTTTCACTCAAATCTGCATCCTTTCCACACAAGCCGCTACAACAACATATCTTTGTGTGAATATTTTTCCATTTGAGGCTTTCGCGCGTGAAAGCACAGTAATTAAACTTGATTTTTTGTTTTTCCCATAGCAAAGATGTCCGTTTCGGTATCAAGTTTCGCGCTCGACCTCATTCTGGCTGGACCGATGACATCAACGAGGTTGAAGAGGTGTGGGTAGAGGAGCTGAAAAATGTGCTGGAGTACGATACTTCAATAACCGGGTGAGTTGGTTACATTGTTGAATGTGGGGTAAATTGTAACGTGGATTAAATTGAAGAAGTGTGGGTGGAGGAGATGAAAAACGTGCTGATGAACGATACTTCAGTAACGGATGACTGGTAGAATCGATTGTGGAATGATTCTTTACAGAATGAGGTTGAAAAGGTGTTGTTACCAGAGCTTGAAAACGTGCTTGATTACGCTACTTCATCAATGGGTGAGCTGGTAACATTGAACGTGGAGTGAATTGTAACATAGATGAAGTTGAAGATGTGTGGGTGAAGGAGATGAAAAACGTGCTGAAGTACGATACTTCAACAATGGGGGGAGCTGGTAACACTGCACGTGGAGTAAATAAAAACATGAATGAAGTTGAAGAGGTGTCGCTGGAGGAAATAGAAAACGTGCTGAAGTACGAAACTTCAACAATGGAGTAAGCCGGTAACATTGATTGTGAATCGAGGTGTGGGTGGAGAAGATGAAAAACGTGCTGAAGTGCGATACCTCAATAATGGGGTGAGCTGGTAAAGTGGAGTAAATTGTAACATGGTAAAGTTGAAGAGGTGTTGCTGAAGACGATGCAAAACGTACCGAGTGACGATACGTCAACCAAGGGGATGAGCTGGTATCAGTGAATGTGGAGTGAATTGTGACATGAATGAACTTGAAGAGGTGCTGCTGGAGAGAATGGAAAATGTGGTGTATTACGATACCTCAGTAACGGGGAATGTGGTATTAATTGTAGCTTGGATGAAGTTGAAGAGATGTTGCTGGAGGAGGTGGAAAACGTTCTGAAGTAAGATACGTCAACAACGGAGTGAGCTAACAACATTGAATGTTGAGTGAATTGTAACATGGATGAAGTTGAAGAGATGTTGCGGAAGGAGGTGGAAAACGTGCTGAAGTAAGATCCGTCAACAACGGAGTGAGCCAATAACATTGAGTGTTAAGAGAATTGTAACATGGATGAAGTTGAAGAGATGTTGCTGGAGGAGTTGGAAAACGTGCAGGATTGTGATACTTCAACAACTAGGTGAGCTGGTAACATTGAATTTGAGTGAGTTGTAACATAGATGAAATTAAAGAGGTGTTGGTGGAGGAGATGGAAAACGTGCTGAAGTACGATACTTCAACAATGGGGTGAGCTGGTAACATTTAATGTGGAGTTAATGGTAACATGGATGAGATTGAAAAAGTGTGGCCGGAGGGGAAGAAAAACGTGCTGAAGTACGATACTTCATTTACGGGGTTATTTAAAAACATTGATTGTGAAATGAAAATTTTTGTAAGTAAATAAATCTAACTTTAAGCATTTATAGCAGAACTTCAAGAGATCGTGCATAATTTTGTCTTGAACTAATATTTCCTTGTTTTTCAGTTTTTTCACGATCCCATGCCCAGGAATATGTACGTTAATTTGGGATAATTCAGAAAGCAGATGGCTGTCACGAACTGTAAAGTAAGTTATTCCTCTTTAAGAAATGTTTGTCAGTAAATGTAGCCAACTTTTTCTAGTTGTTTACACTTGCTCTAATGCTAGCTGTCAGCGGCGCAGTTGTCGAGTGGTTAGCGTGTCTGACTCGTAACCTCGAAGTTGTCAGTTCGAGCCACGGCCTGACCACAGTTTTGTGTCCTTGCTTGTGGTTCAATTCACTCTCGAAGCTTACTGTCTATTGTTATCGAGCGCCTAAGGTGCCATGCGCATAATTGTCACGTGACTCATAATGCGTGATTTTGCTGAATACATTATTCTACTAATACAAATGTTTGCTAGATCCATTCCCTTTTGGGGGCAAAAAGTCGTGGCTTGGTCAAAAAATTTTTGTATTAATTCAGCATAAATATCACTTTGTGTCCCTCAAGGGAATGGATCTTATTCTACCAAAAATTTGAGTCGTCCTCTACTCTGAGAACGAAAGATCCCATTGGATAAAAACACAATACAAATAACCAAAACCTTAACTCTCTTAAACTGACCATCCGTAAAGAACTTACAATAGCGTCTTGTTAAAATATGTCAGATATTGTTACTGCCATTGTTCAATGACCAATGGAATACTTCGTTCTTAGAGTAGAGCCTTACTGAAGAATTTGCATTAGTAAAATGACGTATTATCGACAATAACGCAATCCTGTTTCTTTAGCTTTGGTAGTGGCAGAAGTTTAGGCGACTGTCACACGCCTATGGGGAAAAGTTTGCCATAAAGATATTAACTAGCACCTTGCTGACTGTCCATTTGACATTTAGCGAGATTTTATCAACGATATTTCAATAGTATGCGATCGTTAATTACGAGGAAAATGCCTTGCCCTCAAGTGCGGTGATGGAGCATACCGGAACTGTGTGGAAGGTCGAGTTGTTCTTGTTTGTGGAAGTTTGAACCATCTCCCGAAAGATTTTCGAATATTATCATGATAATGATTTTTTTTATACTTTGTTTCTTAGCGACGCACTTAAAATTTCTCATTGCTCGAATGGAAAGACAAAATTTGAAACTGTAGATTAACAAAAAAGTAAACTTTGACTACAGCGTTTCAACAGGATCGGTTGGTCTTATGCCCAAAGGCCTTGTCACACGCTACGTTTTGTCCTACGATTACATTTACCTACAACAAGTTACGCCCCGATACTTATCATTTGACAGAAAATCCTGGAAAGTTTTGGAAAACTAATGCGTGTTATGTCGCAGTAGAAATGCCTTGACACTGTCGGTATATTTTTGTCTTACAAGAATTAAATGAAATCTAATTTTCAACCAACTTTATGCACGTGATCGATCAAATGACGGATAAAAATATTTTTGAGTTGGGTGTTTGATTGTAATGTTGAACAGTTAAACCTATTTGACTGCTCCAATAACAGTTCTCAGCTTTCTCTGTCCACTTGAACGACATTTTTCTTCTCTCTGCCTGCGCATGCGCACACATTGAAACGATATTTTAACTCACTTCGATCTTCTTCCACACTCAAAGTTGGTTCAAATGTTTGAACATTTTCAAAACTGTACGATTTCCTTCAATACTCAAAGTTGGTTCCAATTTGTCAACATGTCCAAAACACTACGACCTCCCACGCGACGACAAAAGTGTTGGTATGTTATCGTAGGAACCGTCAGATGCAACGATAACCGACGTTTTGTCGAACGTTATATAAAAGTAGCGTATTGTAGCAAATCGTAAGACAAAAACGACTACGGGCACGGGAGAACATTCCAAACTTTCGGTGCCCCCGAGAAGGTGCGGTCCCAAGACTGTTTATCTGGAGTAGTTTTCAAGTTGCTAAACAGCCAACGACTTGGGAAGAGCCGCCCTCATACACACTTTGCCGATTACTGCATGGTCCTTCCAGTGGAGCACAAGGCTCCCATTTAGTCGCATGATATGAAGTGGCTCGTGATACAAAGGTTTACAGTCTAGACTATACACTAACCCACAACCCTACAACGCATTGCTTGTTGTCAGCCTGGCTTGTTGTACCAGTTATTAACCGATTAAATTCCAACCGGATGTTGCTTTACAGGATAAAAGCAAACTGAGTTGTCAAGGCAGTTAACTAAATGCTGAAAACTTTTATCTAATTTTATCGCCATTGACATCCTGCTTTATTTCTCAAGGTATCACGTGATGTTGTCTGAGTCGGATCCGGACTCGGATGAAGACGTCACAGATGGTAAAGGTAGAAACCACAACGGGTCGCCGCCCCTCCCCGTCCAGACCAAGACACACATGTGACGATTCGTCACGTGACTACAACAAAAAATTATGGATTGCAACGAAGCCGGTTGAGCAGTTAATGACGTCAGGTATTTAGCCAATGGAAGGTCAGCTGCGAATGAGCTACGAAAAACGTTTAGCATCAAGTAGAGGGGGACTGCTCACTCAAGCGACATGACCGCGCATGCGCAAGCACCTTATGCACCTTATACATACTTTTGTGAAAAATTGGAGAATATTTGTATAAGTCTTCCTCTAAATATCGAACCACGGATTCACCCCCCCTACGATTTCGCCACTGAAATATGCTGTGGTACCGTGCCTGAATCCTGCTGTGGTATAGCGAAGTGTTTGCACATGCGTTTGGTTTGGCGTGGTGGTGTCGCCAGCGTAAACAAACTGTATGCTCACACATTGCAAATGAGTGCACGTACTGGGTATCGGCAGATCCGTGCACCTTGGGTTTGGTATTACGTTCAAATAACATTTTCATGCTGCTTCAGAGCTTCGAAGAAGCTAGAAATACTTTGGTGGCTTGGAACCGAGTGTGTCTCCGGAAGCTTTTTCCGTTTCAATTTAGCTATTTATGAATGGAAAAGACCTCCTTAGAGTTGGTACGGGTCAGGGAACACCCAGAAAGTAACGAAATTTAGGTCAAATTCATTTTCCAGGACTGGAAAGCCGTTGAATTTTAAACTGGGTCATGCAATTTTTCTTGCAAAATTAAAAGTACTGTACAAGAATACGGATCCGCTCACTTTTTTGAATGAGGAAAAGAAACTAGACTTACTTACTTACTTACTTACTTACTTACTTACTTACTTACTCTCTTAATTTACCTACTTTACTTATTTATTTACTCACTCATTCACTCACTCTCACGCGTTTACTATCTTACTTACATCATAGTTGATAGAGCGAACTGGTTAAGAAGCTCAACAGTTTTCAAAGGCAGTGTACAAAGCTGCTTTGTTTTATGTTGAACGAACCGTGATCGTGTACATTGTTTTGTTCAATGTGGTAGCCCAAATGCCTTTACTGGTTAGTTGCTAATATGCATATCAATACCTTTTGTGTTTTGTGCAGGGTCGAGGCCAACGAACAAAAGAAATACAGAACAAAAACATATAACAAAGAAACTGGCCAAGTTTCATAACCAGTTCACTGTATTAACTATGCTTACATACTTTCTTACTTACTTGCTCTTTTACTTATTCTCTCACTTACTCACTTATTCACGTAACTTATTTACTTTATTTATTTATTTATTCTTTTATTTGTTTCACTTATTAAGCTCTTCAGATAACCAGGGTCAAAGTTCACTAACATTTTTGCACTTGTAGGCTACAAATGTAACTATTTTTCTAGTCCTCTGAGACAGAACTTGCACTTTAAATTACAGGTATAACAATTTTAATGAATTAATTCTAGTAGTTGGTGCAGTTTATATCAACACACTGGCATTAATACCAAGTTTGCGAATACGAAATTTTGGAATAATTATGGATAGTCGACTTTCAATAGAATTGCGCTAGAGCTGTTTCAATGTTTGAAGTTAGAAACTGACAATTAAACTTGAAAAAAATACTATTAATTAAACATTAAAATTAAGATGCTATTAATAAAATGCTTATAACGATGGTTTTAAAGAAATTATTAATAAATTGTGCGAAAGAAATTCATACATCTCAAGGTGATTAATGCCGGATTTGTTGAGAACTATGGTAGTTATGGAATATATGAAGTATTGGAAATGTTTTAAAGTATCTGTAACGATTTTTGAAATGTGGAACTTGTATGGATATTAAATGTTTGTCAAAAATACTGAGTTGGTGTGAGTGGTTTAGATTTCTAAACGAGGAGATGAGGCCTTTCTTATTTGCAAATTTGCCAGCGGCAGGATAACAGAGAACGGGACAAGGTGCCCGCTCTTGTAGTCTGCTCCGACAGAGGGCTCAAACGCCAGCTGTACACCAAACCCTGTAGGCGAAAACATATCATATCAATTTTTGTTGGTCAAACCCGTATTCAGCTTGCTTGCCAACGCAGAAAAAACAGGTTTTTTTTAAAAAAAACTCTACTTCTTGTGTTTGTCCCCACTTGGAACCTATCTACCATACCCAACCCCCATATTAAAACACTGTTGATGAACCCTGACCATTCCCCCAGTTCAGTTTTTCCTGTGTGTGCGTCCCTCCCCCCCCCCCCACCCACACACACATGCTCTCGTGCAGTGGGATGTACCGCAAATTGGAACGTTGACAATCTTTTAACACTGACGAGTGAAAAGGGGTAAAGAAAATAGAAATGTTTGAACATAAACTAAACATATATCTGGTTTCGTTTCATCCCGTCCTATGCTGCGTGTTAAGAGACAGTTTAACGGTACACAAACTTGAAAAAACAATGTGACAGTATCAACATATTAAAGTCGAAACAAATTATGTAGCACCTTAAACTTTTAAGGAACACAATGGATAATTACTCTATTATGATAAAAAATACATAAGACATGACTTTTAAATTCGATTTGTATTGTATTAAACTTTTTAAACAGTTATAAATTTCATCCAGAATTCGCTTTATGCACCTTGTTATTGTTTTTTCGAGCAGTTTGATTTTATAGCTATTGTTCTCATACCCCAACCCCCCTCTAGAGGAAAAAGGTCATTGTTCTTTTGAATTGAGGACAATTGAAACCGTTCTTTTTGTGGCCCTCCTTGATTGTGCATCCCAGGGGATCCATAGCACGTGTCAAAATTGCATTTGGAGCAACTTGCTTTTATAGCTATTGTTCTCAGCCCCCCCTCCTCCCATATCTAGAGGAATAGGGACAATGTTCTTTTGATTTGAAGTCCATAAGGACCGTTCCTTTTGTGTTCTTCCTTGGTTTTGCTTCCCGGGGTCCCACAGAAATGTTTGATACCGTGAAAAATTTGCATTGAGGTCAACTGGGACTGTTCTTTTTCTGTTATTCTTTGATTGTACATCCCAGGCAACCTATAGAACGTGTTAGAATTTTATTCAGAGCAATTTGTTTTTAAAGCTATTGTTCTCTGCCCCCCTCCCCCACCCCTCATCACTAGAGGAATAAAGGCAGTAATGTTTTGGGTTGAGGGCCATTGGGACTGTTCCTTTGGTATTCAGATACAAGTTCTCTAGGTCCAATTCTAACACGTTCTATAAAGGAAAAAAAACGTTCTATAGGTTCCCATTAGATGCACAATCAAAGAGGAATACAAAAGGAACGGTTCCATAACTTCAAATGAAAAAATCAATGCTTTTTTTTCTCAAAAAGGCGAGACTGAAAATAATAGTTATAAAAACAAGTTGCTCTAAAATCAACTTTAACACGTTCTATGGGTCCCCTGAGATGCACAATCGAATGGAGGCATAAAGGGAATGTTCCCTATTGTCCTTAATTCCAAAAATTCATTGCTTTTGTTCCTCTAGAGGATGGGGGAAGGGGGAGGGGGTCTGACAACAATCGTTTTTAAAACAAGTTGCTCCAAATCCAATTCTAACACGTTCTATGGGTCCCCTGGGATGCACAACCAAGGAGGAACACAAAAGGAACACTCCCAATTGACCTCAATTCAAAAAATCTTTACCTTTGGATACTTCTAGAGGGGGTCGGACAAAAATCATTTCAAAAGCAAGTTTGTCTAAGTCCAATTCTAACACGCTCTGTAGGTCTCCTCTGATGCATAATCAAAGAGGAACAAAAAAGGAACTGTCCCATTTGAAATCAATCCAAAACATCTTTACCTTTGTTCCACTAGAGGGGAGGAGGGTCTGAGAACAATAGCTCTAAAAACAAACTGCTCCAAGTTCAATTGTAACATGTTCTGTGGGTCCCAATGGATGCACAATCACAGAGAAACGCAAAAGGAACGGTCTCAATTGACTTGAATTCAGAAAATCATTGCCTTTATTCCTCAAGAAGGGGGGTGGGGAGATCTGAGAACAATAGCTTTAAATACAAGTTGCTCTAAATCAAATTCTATCCTGTTCTATAGGTCCCCTAGGATCACGGGGATGCACAGTCGAAGAGAAACACTGAAAAGGAACGGTCACAAAAAGCCATTGCCTTTAATTTATTCTACTAGAGGAGGAGGAGGGGCTGAGAAAAATAGCTTTCAAAACTAGTCAGTCTAAAAACTTAATTCTATTACGTTCTTCAGGTCCCCTGGGATGCACAATCACAAAGCAACACAAAAGTCACTTTGGCCACTTGAGTACCCCTTTAACGGTTCTTTGAACTTGATCTATTCACTATTTGGCACAGTCACCTAAAACTTTTAAAAGCGAAAGTAAACGACAAATAAAATGACACCATGTATAAACTTGTTTATATATTTATTATGATGATTGTGGTCTGTCACCTTACCCGTGAAGAGTATCATCACATTATACTAGTCTTATAGATATATTGTGCATGCTAGACGTGGAACGGGGCCAAGATAAGTACCGGATATGATTAAGGGGATAAAAGGACACTTATCAACAAATTAATAACCTGTCTGTCACGAACATGTTTGATTAATCGCCAGTAAATCTGACTGCATGTAGGCGCATGTCACCTTGCAAACAAACACAATGTCTTAAAAAGTGCTGACAGTATAGAATGTTTGCAGGGGCCGAAGCATGTAGCCGTGTGACGTCTGTTTCCAGAAGTGTCTGTCCCAAGGAGGAAAATCTCGGATCGAAGACAGGTAACGTTTCAGAAAAAAGTACACTCTGTTTGCTAACGAGAACCTTCTCAGTTGCAAGAGTGATGTTGGTGAACATCAGCCAAAAGTTAAGACCATGCTAAGAAACATGCCTTATACGCTGAAACTAGCACCGTACGCTTTTACGTACTTCGAAAATCAAAAAGGACTCTTACTGTAATTTTGCAGTAGGGTAGAACAATTTTACAGTTCAATGATAGTAGGCGTAGGAGTGGTCATCTATACGCAGAGCTGTTTACCTTTATAAACGCTAACAGCTCAAGCCTTGCTTATGCACTGCCGTTCATTTCCGAACATTCAGCTCAAGTCACAAACACAGAGCCGATAATTTAAGGTATAAGCGGCTGAAGTCTTGCTTGCAGAGCAACGCATCTGAGACTCTGAAACAGAAAGACAGTTTAATAGGCATACTTGTGAGCACAGGGCTTTCATATCACACGAGGAAACGAGAAGACATGAAAGATCTCCACTTGCAGGGTATCAGTTAGGTGTTTAAACTTAAAAAAGGCTTTTGAAAGTTTATCTCGACACGTTCTATTCAACAAAACAGCAATTGTAGAAACAGCGACGAAATTAACAAACGGTAACAACAACTTGCGAACATATGGGAAACAATTCCTTTTAATCGTGTAAAACATCAGGCTTACTTGGCCCAAGAAATGGACATTGTCATAAAGCAAAGAGTGTGTCAACAATTTATTAGTGTGTACCCTAGTAAAGTATGTATCATCACGCCAAGTCAAGTTAAAAAAGTTATAACTAAGTTTAAAAAAGAGACGACAAATGTTCTGGTCGTAACCTCATTTTTACAAGACCTAATAATGAAGATCACTCGCTTAAAAATATTCGTCGTCTCTTTTATACAATAACTTTTTTATTATATGGCTGACTGATTCCGCGCGCTGTGATTGGTCAATTCCAGGTCCGTAAGTAGCCGTTCGGACCTCTAGCTCTCGATTACCTTTTCAAAACCGGAATAATCAACAAGGCTATATAACAAACGTCTTATTAGCCTCGTTTGCTCGGTCCGTACGGCAAGTTATGGATCCTCGTTTTTTCCTTCCTTGTTGTCATGGCCCGCGCGCTTCGCGCTTGGGCCATACAAAGAAGGAAAAATCTCGGTCCATAACTGGCTTGCCGTACGGACCTCGTACTCGGCTAATAAGAGGTATGTATCTTACGTATACCGGTGTTGCTGATACTACTGCGGTGTGAAAGGTAGTTTAAGCTCTTTTTCCGCATCTCTCGCCTCCCTGCTAGTTAGCACTGGTGTTGACAGAATCTTGCACTGGTTCTTCAGTTAGTGTCTCGACATGCTTTTAGCGTGTATTTTCAAAAAGACAATTGGAAAATGTCGATTTATTTGGCGTTTTCCCAATATTTGTTTCAGTACTAAGTACGTGAATAAATCCCCAAATTCAATCATTAGAGCTTGACACCGGCCTAAAGTCTAAACAGTTGACTGACCTCAGCTAGTTAGCATTTGTGTATGCTCTCACTGAAAGCGCTTTAATGGAAGTCACCAGTATAGTTATGTGGACGAGGAAGGCACAACACAACTTTTAGAACACAGCTACTGAAAACCTTAAGGTGACTCCCGCCGTTTTTTCATTTTTCTGTAATACAGAACTTTACGGAAGCTTTTGTCCTATATCACGAATGCTTTTCGATGCTTCAGCATTGATTCAGCTAATCAACCCCCGTGATCTCCTGAAAATTCTGTCTCCATAGAAACTCGACGAAGCCTCAAACGCACCCTGTGTTTAGTACAAGATGGCGATTTACATTATAGGTAGTCAGTGAGCTTACTTCTTTGTTACATTCAAGTTGTTCACACATCACACAAAATTTTCAAATGGAAATCTGACTTGTCAACATTTAGAAACTGAAGTAGCACCAGCATCTTTTGACAGAGTTTCTTAAAAATTTCCATTAATTGTGCTCTTTCTTGTGAAACAATTTTGATGCAATAAAAAGCTGATTCACCGACTGCAACAAAATCTTTATTTTCCCGTTTGATCGCAATAAAGAACTACAAGTGTATAAAATGGAATGATTTTGTCAGTCCCGACAACGGAAAAACGCTCGATACGCCAGCTATAAACGCAATGAACGAATGCAGTGTGATAACATACCGTAGCAACCCCTTTTTGATTTTAAAACACATGTTTTTTGGGTGGTTAGTTTTGTAAGAAAGTAATGCATTTTGTTATTGCAGCTTTTACTAAACTCCTTCAAAGTTGACTGTTTCATAAATTTCAAGCTTCCCACAAAGAGAATCTTGTATTTTATAAGTCCAAAGACTTCCTGTAATAATTAAGTGTTGAAAGGTTGTACGTTGGAAGTGTGTGTCTAATTACTTAACAATGCAACAGAGAGATGCTCTTGTCTCACGTCATATATTGAACTGGCATTTATGATGCGTTAACCACGCACAGCATTACCTCACAGCACGCGATCACGCCGTCTTCATCACGACAAACTATTTGGCGAGCAGCCGAAATCGAACATATAATTGAAAGTACGGCAAAACTGACAAGAATTTACTCTCTTCTTTTAAACGTATTGCAATCTTGATTGCTGTGTGTTAGTGAAAGGCTTAATAACAGTTTGAATTTGGATGGGAACCGGAATCAGTTGCGTGAAATCATCATGCATGGTTTTCTCTTCCGCGTTGCTTTATAGTTTTATAACTTCACATAGCACCACACAAGTTATGCCTCTGCCTTACGTACTTCGTGTTACACGTATGATACTGGAACGGGTTCGTGCCTGTGTAACGATGACTGGCATGCGCTTTCTTAAGTTTTACCTTAAGGCCAGGATGCACAATTCGTCCACTCTGATCATGTATTCCTAATCCCGCGAAAACCACTCAAATATAGAAGTAATCTTAGACAGGGTTGCTTTGGTTTTTCTTATAAGTTACACGCTTGTGATGTCATCTTCAACGTTGACTGGTCTGAATACCAGTGGAAGAGCGTGATACGATAATGGAGCTATTGCAGCTTTTGATACAGACATACATCATGATTATGTACAACATGTCGTGCAGAGGCCTGAGAATACCCACAATACCAGCTATGATACGTATTCTCATCAGCACTTCACTGCACAGAGCCCAGTATTTGTACATGCTAAATTCAGTCTCGGTGCTAACTGCTTCAAGTTGAACTGACCATTGCGACAAAACGCTGTGGACCTACTTTTGTGTTCATTTTTCACACCTGACCCTGTTCATTTATTACCTTATTGCATAAGATACTGACAGGAATTGCTACGTTAGTCCGATTCACTAACAATCTGACGAGAATGCATTTAGCTACCGGAAAGTGGGAAACTCAACAGCAAATTCCTGTTAGCAAATCACTTTGATATTTGCGGGACCTGAAATTGGAGGTGTGACTCAGTCTTACGTACAAATGACAGATATTGTCGAAACCCTTGCCCTTCCATATAAAAACTGAAACGTCAGATAACAGTACACAACTATACGTGAATGACCGAAGAGTTTTTCCTTTACTGAGTCAAAGATGTTTATGGCAGTAGCAGGAGGCACTTGCGTGGGTGTTGAAATCACATTGTAAAGCAAACGCGAACTCCGAACCTTGGCCAGTTAAGTAAGTTCAAGATCTAAATTACAAGCTTCTGTGTCGGAAAGTATTTTTTTGGATAATTAGTTTTGACACAGTTTTTTTGTGTACCAGATCAGATAGTAAGTCACTTTGGTAAGTGCCTTCTGTAAAAATCATTTTGTGTACGATTGAGCGTGTACGAGTGTATACAATCCACGCACAATCAACTGGCACGATATTTGATGAAGTAGATGCACGTGGTAGAAGCATATTTTTTCGGTTAATAAATCACAGTCAAGCAGCAACACATCCTCGGAACTGACTCAAGGGCAGTCAAGGGGTAGCTTTTGCCTGCATTTCCGAGGATGGTAGCAGTGCAGTACAGTGTCAGTGGCCCACTTTAACCAAGTCAGTTGGCTCTTCCCCGAGAATAAGGTATCGGTAAGACTCACCGGCCCTTTGCACTATTAACTACTATTCCTTAACAAAAATCCTTTGCTCACAGTCACCATAGTTGATAAAACTGAAATAACTGGTTGGAAAGCTGACCAATTTTCAAAGGGAGCAAACAGAGCTTCGTTGTACCGTGACTGTGCATATTGTTTTGTTTTAGGTGTGAGCCCGAATGTTTTCACTGGTTAGCTGTTCATTTGCATTGTAATACCTTTTGTGTTTTGTGTTCGGTCAAGTCCAACAAACAAAAGAGGAGCAGAACAAAAAATATAACAAAGAATAACCGTTTGCCAAGCTCATGACGTAGAATCAAATAAAACTGTTATACCTAGCTGCCTTGTAATGTAAAATAAAAAAGGCTGTTTTCAACCATTCAAAAGAAAAGGCGGCTTTTGAGAACCAAACACCTTTTGGGAAGCAAGTACTCTGGGCT